>JAVIWC010000643.1:1800000-1992948 GCA_031894815.1 Creontiades dilutus
GGTAGGATAAAAGTATTCTTTAAACAAATAAACATCCACTGGTATGCCATCAATTTCCCCTCATTTGTTCAAACTATCTACCGTTTATTAAATTCTACGTTTCAAGATGTGTAGAATTCGGAAACTGAATACAAATGAACCCGTCAGTTTATATAAAAATAAAGACTTACCTGTCCTCTAACATATTCATCAATAATTTGATACATTTCAGATCGTCGTGAGACGTCGCTTAAACTGGAAGAACAAAGACTCTCTTACAGTAAGCCCTATTTTCGCTGAATTATCTAACTTACGGGGTAATTTAGTCTGATTGCGGGATTAAACTCACCTCTTCTCCATTTTCTATATCATCCTGTACTTTTAATTTTCACATGTATCTCACCAGAACATCACCTAATCAATGTTAACAATTACCAGATCGTCGTGAAAGCTCTTTTGCCGAGTGCAGTCGTTCGAAAAGTACTTAAGCCTTTTTACTTTGCACTTTTATTTGATGCAATCTTACGGTAATTATAAAGATTTTCCGGACTCAATTTGGAAATGCATTATTCATTTCATTCAATTGGATTAGATCATTGAACCCTCCAATTATAATTTGATTAATTATAATTTAGGTAAATTCGTCTGAGCAGAGCATCCTACTCCGTTTGCTAGATTGTCAGTTATTATTGCTTCTCCGTATTTGATTACTTTTAATTTCGCAACCCGCTCTCTCATCTTTCACGTGTTCTTGCTTAGATCACTACTAACAGGATATTCAAAATCAAATCAACATTGTTCAGGTCGTTGCGAGACGGCGCCTACCTCGGATGACAGCAGATCCTCCCCAAGTAAGCCCTCCTCTTGTTTATCCAATATTTTCAGTGATCAACGTGGAATTGTACGTATTGTTCTTCACCTCAGACTCAACACTCTGATGAATCTTTCATTAGACATATTTTACCGAATTCCCTCTAATCTGTCCGCGCACTTTTCAGAACCTCGTGAAGCCTCCCTTGCCAGATCCTCCTTCAGTAAGCCCGCTTTTCATTGATGCAATCTTATTATTCAGATTATAGAGACTCAATTCAGAAATCCATCATTCCCTTTAATTAATCAGATTATGTAATTCAACTTTTTTCTTCTACAATTTTCTTTAATTTTGTTATCAAACAGATAGGTAGAGCGATGATTTATTGCCCATCAGATAAAAATCCATAGCGAATTTCAATACCATAGTGTACAAAATTGAAGAGTCTGGACCAGATAAATAAATAAATAAAGTTTGCGATAGCCTACACCACCTGTCAGCTATCAACGGAACAAACGTGAGACAAGTGACGGGGAAGAAGCGATGAGTGACGTGGGGTGGAGATAGAGATAGCGAAATGCCGAACTACGGCGACTTGATCCCATATACCATTCGCTGTTCTGCGCCCCGACCGACAAAGTAATCCCTTTCACGATTTATCATTGTATTCAAATCAAATTGATGTTAATATCCAATATCCATCCTATTAACCATACTCCTTACCTGAACGAATACTTAATCGTTTCCACCTCGCGGTTAATAGGAGCCCGAGGTTATTCTTGGAGCAATCAATACAATTATTGAATAAATAAGTCATTCAATTACCAAAACCTTGTGCATCGTTATTTCTTGAACCTTATATATCTATAAATATAATAACCTTAGTAATTAATAAGGTCAAAAAAGGGAATGATATCAAGAAATCGTAACCAAAGAAAGGTAGAATTGACATAACAATTCATTTTAGATTACAAGTTCAGTCTTCTAATTAGAAACTTGAAATTAATGACCTCACTTCACTGGCTTCCCTTAAAATATTATATAACCTATTGGCCACGTTTTTATCACTCGATGTAAGCAGGCGTCTGTACTGTTCTTCATATGAAAGAGGTAGAGCGAGCAGTGGTAGAATGAACTTTAGGCGGGGCTCACATAACATGGGGCACTGAAGGACCAGGTGCAAGGCAGAATCGCCTACACCCCAGTAACACATTGGACACGGTGCTGATAGGAAATCCAACCTGACACCCGCAACTAGGATCCTAGGGCCGTGTTTCGCAAACACTCGCAGCTGGGCCAGAGGGAGAAGAACAGTGATCAGATAATATTGGGAGAGGTACTTTTGAGGCTGAAGTGCTGTTTCCTGAAAGACCGATCCATAGTCTGGGCAGGCTCTTGAGGATGTCGCCTGCTCCAGGTCTATGTTTCGAGAAACAAAAGGCAGAGTTGTGAGGAGGCTCCTCAAAGTGCTGCTTTCTGGCATTAGCTCAGCGTAATTAGACAGGGCCATCCCAAGAGTACCCAAGGCGCTCCTGTGCTGTTTGACCCAGTAATACCTAGGATCGCAAGCTGGTAGTGTGGAAAGACCGAACAGGTGCCCCACGCATAGCGCTGACAAACGGTCGAGTGGTATGCGTAGCACCTTTACCAGTCATTTCAAGGCGCCCTTTAGTACAAGGGTACTGATTGATAACACACCAGTCTCCTCGCGAACCACTTGTGTTGGGAGTCCTCCGTGGGATCAGCAATTTTCTTATCAAACAAATAAGATACTCTATTATTGCTTCCACGTATCTGTTGATCTATTTTTGTTACTGTCCTTTCAAATATCCTTGATTACATCACTTTAGACACGTTATTCCAAATCAACCCAACAATTTTCAGTTCGCCGTGAGACCTCGCCTACTGTGGATGAGCGCAGATCCACCTCAGGTAGGTAACTTCTATTTTCATTGAACCATTTTAACTTATCTGGTGATATTGGTTTCATTCTAATGCTCATCACATTTCTTCACTTGAATCACTTTCTAAACAATGCTAACACTTTTCAGATCATCGTAAAACCTCTCTTGTTGAAGGAAGTCCCTCCTCAAGTAAGCCTGCTTTTCAACTGTAATATATTATTGAGATTTTCAGGACTCAATCCGGAAATTAGTGACTTCAGAGTAGTTGGTAATTTTGACGAAAAAAAATCGATTTTTCAAAAAAAATTTAATATTCCAAGTATATTACATGAGGAACCCAGAGAAAAAAGAGTTTTGGATAAATATCAACGGGAAGTGAGTCAAAAAAAAGTTTTCGAACTGCGAGGTCCGCTAGTGCAGGCCCGCACTTTCACAACGTTCCTCGCCTTCCTCGTCCTTGCAAAGAATAAAGAAGTAAACAAAACTGATAAGTTTTCCTCTTCTTTCTAACCTTTCCAAGTCAAGGATACTATGATATAGATATAGACACTTAAAAAAAAAGAGATGCGAAAGAGGTGAAGTGAGTTGAACTCTGCGGGATCAGGAGGGAACAGTAATAACTTCGGAAAATGGCGTCTTCTGAAAAACGATGTTTTTCAGCACAAATGCCCCATTATCTTCGTTATTTTACAACTTATACCCTCAAATTTCTTAGAATGTTCGTAAAAACCTGATACACAGAGTGTGCAATGGATTTTGCGTATTTTTTCTTACAACATCAAATGATTGTTAATGCTTTTCGAAGATTCTAAGCCTAAGCTTGAAGTATTTTTTTTTTCAAACTCCCTCCAATTTCTCCGAGCCATCATGCTGAAATTCTCATGACTCCATCTCTCAGAAGAATATACTTAACAAAACAATTTTTTAAGGGGATTTCATCAGTCCCGAAAAATTACCAGCTGCCCTTCAGTTGATCGGATTAAATCGTCGAACGCCCCTGTCCTACGGTTTTCAACCTGAACCAGTTAAAACGAACCCATAGGTAGGAAATAGATTCTACAACTCATTTCTGACAAAAATTTCCTCTTAGAATTTTTTTTAGAGGCTCTGTTTTCGAGTCATTTCAATTTTAAGATTTTTTCTTGTTTTCGATCTTAATTCACTAAAACGGCCATAACTCCCTTATGCACTGAAGAAAATTCAATTTTGATTATGCTTTTGAAAAGAGCGTTAAATTTGCTGTCTCTACTGTAGTGTATCAAAAAAATATTGTAAATTGGTTCTATCGGTGAAAAATCAACCCAAAAAAAATAAATTTGTTAAATCTTCAGAATGACCGCTTTTTTTATGCGCTGTAGATCTAATAAAACCTACTCTTGTAATTTAGTCAGTAGTCCTAAAATATCCACCAGAACCTCATCTTTTCAACATTGTACTCAAAATTGATCGTGCAGTAGAATTTAGTGGAGAAAATTTCGTTTGAATGCGGGAAAACGTGGCATTTTTTACATTAGTGTTACATTTTGTTTTTTACATTAAAGTAGCTGCTCAAAATGGCCGAGAAGAAAACGAGCTAGTTTCACGCAGTTTCCTGCCAAACTGTTGCAAATACAATGTAATTTCATCTTATTTATTAGGCAAATGAATAATTATCATCAGAATAATTTCTCAGTTTAAAATGTTGACACTGTTTAAGAACGACATTACACACGTGGTAAACCCAAACCCGCCTGGTTAGTGACAGACAGAAAACGCACACAACAGAGACATAATGCATTGGATTCTTTTATACTTCGGGAAATACGTCTTTTATACGACTGGGAATTCGCCTGTCAAAGTAACTTTCGTTGGTATTCGCGCACCGTCTCCCTGCCATTCTGGTGTGCGTACCCATTCACTAACGTCATGTCAGCGTACTCTTCATTGCTGAATGTATTAATTTTCCGTTTAAAACGTCGATTTTCAAAGGAAAGTCACGTTTTCCCGCATTCAAACGAAATTTTCTCCATTAAATTCTACTGTACGGCCAGTTTTGAGTGAACCATTGAAAAGCTGAGATTCTGAAGCATATTTTAGAACTAGAGGCTAAATTTGAAGAGTAGAATTAGTAGTGGGTGTAGGTAGTGGGGTGACCTCATTCATTTTGAATCCCTTATTTTGGAGCATGAGTCTTTATTTTTTGTTGGCAGATACGTTTCGTCCTACACCGAGGACTACATCAGTCTTGTTATGTCATCAATAAATGCAGAATTCCCGCTTAGACATGGACATGGACATGGTTCACCTCAACGTCGGCCGCTCTCAGGTTCGCCAGCACTGCGAACGAGGGGTTCAGGCGGATGAAGAGCGCGGAGAGAATGACCAAAGATCTTCTGAAACTAAAGTTGTTTCAGAGCATAAAGCAACAGGAATTACGCTGTGCCAACTGCTTCCTTAAAAGCCAATATTGAAACCAAGTGAAGGGATTTGTGGTGGCACCACCATGTCTAAGCCGGAATTCTGCATCTATTGATGACATAACAAGACTAATGAAGTCCTCAATGTAGGACGAAACGTATCTGCCAACAAAAAATAAAGACTCATGCTCCAAAATAAGGGATTCAAAAAGAGCAGCATTGTATTCTACCTCCAGAGTATGAAAAAAGTGGTCATTTTGAAGATTTGACAAAAATTCACTTTTCCGATTGACTTTTAGCCAATTGAACAGGTTTTTTTTGATACACTAGGGAAATAGAAAATGTAACGTTTTTCGAACCCCGTATAGATTCATGTCACTTATTCACTGCGACATCTTTCTCCTGATATCCCATAATCAATCCTAACAATTTTCAGGTCTTCGCGAGAACTCGCCTGTTCAGGCTGAGCCCAGACATTCCTCAGGTAAGCAAGCACACTTTTCATTGATTTTATCTAACATCTCATATTATCAGAACTCGATTTGAAAAAACATTGTTTAGACACTTCAATAATTTGGATGAGATGAATTAACTCTTCTGTTACATAAGATCCTCCAATTGATAGGATAAAAATTAGTATTGATTCCACGTATCCTTGCCGTGATCACTTTCAACAGAATATTCTTAACAGTCCTACTTTATTTAGATGGTTGTAAGACTTAGCATAAGGTGGATGAACACAGATCCTCCTCAAGTAAGCCTCCTTTTCTAACATACGCTATAGGCACTGTTAAAGTTATCGACATCAAATTATTCAATTTCCCTTAACTATTATGATTATGGAATTGACTCATCTACGTGGCTCAAGTCCGGATAGTACGTTATTATGCACTGTTATCCACCTCGAACGTGTGACATATCTCCACATGGATATCTTTCTCCTGACATTTCCCTGTCAATCCTAACAATTTTCAGGTCGTCGTGAGACCTCACTTACTCAGGCTGAGCAGAGAACCTCCTCAGGTAAAAACACATTTTATTTATCCAATCTAACAGTAATGCATTGTATTATCAGGACTCAATTTGGAAAAACATTATTTAGGTAGATGTGTCCCTTAATTGGATGATTCCACTATTCTCGTATATAATGTCCTCCAATTAGTACGATAAAGTCATTTTTCTCTGTTTAATAGTTTATCCTTTATTATTGCTTCCGTTTGATCCTTGCTACTATCCCTTCACGTATCCTTGTTCCGATCTAATATCTTTGTCAATTTAAGTCTTTTTGGGCTACAAGCCTCTGAAATTTTGGAGTTTCTATTGGGAGATTTTCTGTGAGGATCGGAGGGGGTACCAGACAATCCATTCAAGTGCTGCTCTTTCAGCTTGTACTCAATGATTTTATTTATTTTATTTTTTATTTTTTTCGATTAGGAACTTTGGTTTTGTTTTGATAATTATACCTTTCTCATTTAAGTACTCAAAGTTCTAAAACTTTATAAGTATGTACTCAACGTTCCAAAAATAATAGGGATTTTTAAAAAAAATTGCCACATTTGTACCGTAGTAACTGCAATTTTTGACATTTTGAACATAAGACATGATTTCGAGTAATCTCGATTCTAATTTAATTTGCAGATTAATACTCTGTCAATCATTAAAATAAGAACGAAAATGAGTTCAGCTCATTTTGGTGCTGGTACGTGGCCTCAGTAATTGGAACTAGAGGTCGGGATATTTCACCTTGATGTTCAATGGTCTCCTATTCAGACTTTTTACCTGATATCCAATAATTATTGGATTGATTGATCATTGATTATAATCAATGCTAACACCTTTCAGATCGTCGTGAGACCTCCCTTTCTGGACGCAGACCCTCCTCAAGTAAGCCCACTTTTCATTGATCTAACCTGAAGTTTATCATTTAGATTTATGGAACTGAACTGAGAATTACGTTAATTTCATGAGTTAATCTGATTATATCATTGAAATCTTTCGTCCTTTATATTACTTCCTCTGGTTCGTCCGATTGAGAATCGAATTTAACCTATAAGATTATTTTTATTTATTTCGTATATCCGTCTAAAGATCACTGTTAACGGAACATAAGTAATCAAGCCGTCGTTTTTCAGATCGTAGCGAGGCCTCACCTGCTCTGGATGAACCCCCCTCTCTAGGTAAGCCGTTGTATTATTTAGTAAATCCAAACTGCATGATATCTAAGTTTACAGGAATCAACATGGAATTAACTATTTGCTCTTAATAGTCTGATTATGGAATTGAACTGTTCTTCATGGCTGTACTCGGATTACTAAAATATTGTGCATTGTACTCCACATCAGACTTCTACATCCATTACCTAATATCTAGTAATGAATTCTAATACTTTCCAGATCGTCGTGAGACCTCCCTCTCGGGACGCAGACCATCCTCAAGTAAGCTCACTTTTCGTTTATCTAATCTAGTTTATTATTTTTTATTTTTGGAACTGAACTTGGAATTACATTACTTGAATGATTTAATTTGATTGTATAATCGGAATAGTCGGTACGATTAATCATCGAATTTATTCCATTAGATTAGTGTAACTTCTTTCACGAGCCCTTGTTACATCACTTTTAACAAAATACAGGTACTCATGCAAATACTTTTCAGATCTTCGTGAGACCTCAATTGGCCTGGACGAACCCAGTCCCTCCTCAAGTAAGTCATCGTCCAATTGAGTTAATGGGGTATCTAAGTTTATGGGATGAACATGGAATTGTCTAATCACCTTAAATAGTCTTATTATTAAATTGTACTCATCTACATGGCTGTACTCAAATTTCTACACTATTCTGCACTGTTCTCCACCCGAGACTTGAACATATATTCCCTGATATCTTCTAACCAATTATAACACTTTCCAGGTCGTCGTGGGACCTCCCTTGCACCCAATCCCTGCACAGGTGAGCCCACTTTTCGTTGACATAATGAAACAGTTATTATACAGATTTTCAGGATTCTATTGGGCAATACCTTGTTTACATCAATTAATCTCACTAGATCATTCAAGTCGTCACTTCTATAATTTACTTCGTCTGACCAGAGCATTGTAATTACTTTTATTTTCACATCTTTCCTTGACTCCAATAGATTGCTTAGATCGCAATCAACTATTCAATCCAATATTTTTCAGATCGCCAGAAGACCACGTCTAATCTCAGCGTACCCTCCCGAAGTAAGCGTTTTTATCAATGAGCCAATTTAACTAACAGCTACATTTGATAAAAAACGTTGCAAATTCTCCCGAGGTCCGTAGCTCAAACCATTCCCGATGTATTTATGCTGAAAACATTGCATCTACATTCAGTACATCACTAGGTTACTGCAATCAAAACCAAAACACGTTTTTTTTTTTTTTTTTTTTTTTGTTTTTTTAATTGCAGTAACCTAGTGATGTAGTGAATGTGGATACTGGAGAGAACTCCTAAAAAGGTTTATAGCCGATACACGGGTTGAACCATTCTGATATGCATGCTCCGTCTTACATACACCGTCTTACGAAATTTAAAACTTTCAAATTGACTATTTTTCCGTTGTAATCGCTGTTGAAAAAAAAACAAAAAAAACTGCAAATTCTTTCACTGGGGTTTATTATTTAATTTCATTCATTTGGCTTGCAATCATGATATGAATTTCTACTGAGCTTTGGAGTGTGCGTGTTTCACAGGTGATAGCGATTATTGAATTTTAGAATGCATAGAGCACTTAAATCAGTTCTCAACAAAAATACCTATTTGGATTGTTCAGTTGATCATATTTGTGTGCCTCCTGAAATTCGATAATCGCTCTATCACTTTGAAACACGCACACTCCAAAGCTTAGTATAAATTCAAATCATGAACGCAAGCCAATTGAATAATAAACCCCTGTGAAAGAATTTGCAGCGTTTTTTTTTTATCTTAATATTTTTTTGCAAGGATTCCGAATATCATCATCTCGTACTCCGCGCAACTGCGTTCATTATTGCGTGCAACCGGTTCAGCGATCACGCAAAGTTGCGCACTCCATAATTGTCAAATTGTGGATGATGGTGGACTCAAAAGTGTAACACATGGATTTTCATTGTTTTTAACGCTGATTCACGTTATGTTATCCGTTTCTTGATTCGAATCAATTTTTGCTGAATTATGACCAAAATTTGTTTACTTTGCGTCCGTTTTTCTTCCTTTTTTTTAAATTTTAGGCCCCTGTTTTCAGATTTTTACGGTGATTAATTTTTGAGCTCTGGTTGGAAAACGTAAAAATAAAAGATTGAAACCTTCTTCAGTGATCAAGTGAATATCATCTTAATCTGAGAGTCGAAAGACGGCGTGAATGATGATTTTTCAATCGCAATAAACAAATTTCGGTCATTATTCCGCAAAAATGGAGACGTATCAAGAAACGGATAGCATCACGTGAATCAGCGTTAGAAAACAATGAAAACTCATGAGCCAGACTTAAGAGTCCAACATCATCCACTATTTGACAATTTTGGAGTTGCGCAATTTTGAGTGGTCGCTAAACCGGTTGCCCACAATCAAAAAATTTTTTTTGAGTGATCAAATTTTCATGAAATTTTGGATAGAATCCAAATGTGCAATAAAAAATTCGGGTTCTCATTTAAAATAAGAAAGTTAGTGTCACTTGTGCCTGATTCCGCAGTTGTGCTGGATACGAAAATATGATACTTGAAATCCTTGCAAAAAAATATGAAAACTAAAAAAAAAGTTGTTTGTTTACTCCCGTTTGGACGATTTTTGGAGGGGGTAGGGGGGCAACTAGCGTGACACCCTGTATTACTATCGTAGAGAGAAAAAACATTAAATGTTTAACCCAACTAATCCAACAATGGAACCAACAGTGGAACAGTGGAATGTTGGATTAGTTGGGTTTGTGAAAAGTACAAATTGATATGCCAAAAGATGAAATTAGGTCGCCGAAAGTTAAAATTGAGATGCCAAAAAATATTAAAATTGATTTGTGCCAAAGGTTCAAATTTCGTCCGATTAAGAATCGAATTCGTTCTATCAGATTAGTGTGATTTCTCCCACGTATGCAAGCTGTTAACAGTTCGCACTTAACCAAGCTAATATGTTTCAGGCCGTCGCGAGACTTCACCTACCCTGGATGAACCCAGTCCCCCCTCAAGTAAGCCATCGTCTTACTGAGTGAATCCAAATTACATGGTATCTACGTTTATGAGGATGAACTTGGAATCGACTAATTGCCTTAAATAGTCTGATTATGGAAATCAATTCATCTACATGGCTGTATTCCGACTACTACACTATTCTGCAATGTTCTCCACCTCAGACATCCATTACCTGTTATCTCCTAATCAATACCCACATTTTCCAGGTCGTCGTGAGACGTCCGTTTCTGGTCGCGGACCTTCGTCAGGTAAGTCCACTTTTCACTGATCTAATCTGAACTTTATTACACTGCCGGACAAAATTAACGCAGTGTGTTACCAGCTGATCGGCGATCCCGAAGAGCATGCAGTTGCAAAAATCTCTCGTCACGGTGGGATGTTGACCTCGGACGGCCTTGTCCGACTCTTCTTGTATGCCCTCCAGTTTGACGGTGCCTATTAAGCACCCTGGCCATGCTTGGAAGACGTGTCCGCGCCCGAGATCCACAAAATTTGGCAGATTTAAGGGAAATATTAGTGGAAGAGTGGAACAACATCCCAGAACAACATGTAAGAGCCCTGGTCGCTGGAATGGGCAGGAAAATGGAAGCAATTATCAGAGCTAGAGATGGGAATACCAAATATTGATCGTTTTCCTCGAATTCTTCCTTTTTATTCAGTTTTGTTATTTCATTTCATTTCAAAGATTTAGGACATTTTTATTTTTTGATTTGTTTTCCTATTAAAAATTTCTAGAAAAGAATTTTTTATTTTTTATTACCCTTATAATAAAGTGTGACTTCCAACGAAAAAAGAATATTTTCAAAAATACCCTATACAGTTCAGTAATTTCAAAATATTGAAGTGATCCTTTAATTTTGTCCGGCAGTGTACTAAGACTTTTGAAACTGAACTTGGAATTACATTGCTTCCTTGATTTAATTTGGTTCTGTAATATAAATCTATTCCCCTATTTATTATTTCCTTTAATTTGTGCGATTAAATTTTAAAAAATTTCTATAACATTAGTATTTTTTCTTTCACGTAGCTATGCATAGTTCATTGTTAACAGGATATACGTAATCAAGCCAACATTTTTCAGATCGCCGCGAGGCCTCACCTGGCCTGGATGAACCCGGTCCCTCCTCAAGTAAGTCATCGTCCGTACATGGTATCTACGTTTACAAGGATGAACATGGAATCGACTAATTAACTTAAATAGCCTGATTATTTCATTGAACTCATCTACATGGCTGTACTCAAATTACTACATTTTTCTACAATGATTTCCACATCAGACTTCTACATCCATTACCTGATACATACTAATCAATATCAACATTTTCCAGATCGTCGTGAGACCTCCCTTTCTGGACGCAGACCCTCCTCAAGTAAGCGCACTTTTCGTTGATCTAATCTGAAGTTTATCATTTAGATTTATGGAACCGAACTGAGAATTACATTACATCCATGAGTTAATCTGATTATATCATTAAAATATTATATTATTATATCTATTATATTACTTTCTCCGATTCGTCCGATTGAGAATCAATTTTAACCGATAACATAACTGTTATTTCTTTCGCGTATCCGTGCAAAGAACACTGTTAACGGAACATAAGTAATCAAGCCGTCGTTTTTCAGATCGTAGCGAGACCTCACCGGCAGTGGATGAACCCATCCCCTCTCTAGGTAAGCCGTCGTCCTATTGAGTGAATCTAAATTACATGGTAATTACGTTTACACGAATCAACATGGAATTAACTATTTGCTCTTATTAGTCTGATTATGGAATTGAACTAATCTTCATGGCTGTGCTCTGATTAATTAACTGTTCTGCATTGTACTCCTTATCAGACTTCTGTAGTCTGTAAGTCTGCTACATCCATTACCTGATACATACTGATCATTATGAACATTTTCCAGATCGGCGTGAGACCTCCGTTTCTGGACGCAGACCATCCTCAAGTAAGCTCACTTTTCGTTTATCTAATCTAGTTTATCATTCTTTATTTTTGTAACTGAACTCGGAATTATATTACGAGTACTTAAATGATTTAATCTGATAGTATAATCGAAATATCTAGTCCTTTATGTTATTTACTTCAATGTGTGCGATTAATCATCGAATTCATTCTATAAGATTAGTGTAACTTCTTTCACGTGCCCTTGTTAGATCACTGATACGCGTACTCATACTAATACTTTTCAGATCTTCGGGAGGCCTCACCTGGCCTGGACGAACCCAGTTCCTCCTTAAGTAAGCCATCGTCCCATTGAGCCAATGTAAATTACAAGGTATCTTATTGTAATCAACATGGAATTATCCAATAACCTTGAATAGTCTTGTTATGGAGTTTTACTCATTTACGCGGCTGTTCTCTAATAATTAGTAATTATTAGTCACTATTCTGTACTGTTCTCCACCCGAGACTTAAACATAAATTCCCTGATATCTTCTAACCAATTATAACACTTTCCAGATCGTCGTGGGACCTCCCTTGCACCCAATCCCTGCACAGGTGAGCCCACTTTTCGTTGACCTAATCAAACAGTTGTCATTCCGATTTACAAGACCCCATTGGGAAATACCTTGTTTACATCAATTAATCGGATAGAGTTCAAGCTCTTCACTTCTATAATTTACTTCGTCCGAACAGAGATTGTAATTATTTTTAATTTCGCACCCTACACTAGCTCTATCACATGCCCTTGGAACACTATCAACTAATCAATCCAACTAAATTACATTGCATCTACTCTTACAGGAATCAACATGGAATTATCCAACTACCTTAAATAGTCTGGTTATAGAACTGAACTCACCTATTTGACAGTTCCTCATTATGCTTTATTCTTCACTTCAGACGTTCCACATATTTTTACTTAGACATCACTACCTGATATCTCCTAATCAATACTAAAACTTTCCAGATCGGCCTGAGACCTCTCTTGCTGGGCCCATACTCTCCTCAGGTAGGTAACACACTTTTCGTCCTGATCTGTCGTTTATTATTTAGATTTTTGGAATCGAAGTTGGAATTACATTACTTCCATGATTTAATCTGGTTATATTTATAATTGAAATCTCTTGTCTAATATTGCCTTCAATTCCTACGATTAAATATCTAAATTTTTCCATACGATTACTTATTGTTATTTCTTTCACCCACTCTGGCATAGATCATTATTAGCAGTATATATGTGATCATGCTAATATTTTTCAGATCTTCGTGAGGTCTCACCTGCCCTCGACGAACCCAGTTCCTCCCTAAGTAAGGCATTGTCCCATTAAACCAATTAAAATTACTAGGTATCTACGGCCCGCTCCTTTCAGCCAGTCTGCATTTTTTGAGAACCCGAAGAAATGTAGGTATCGACTTAAGGTCGATTCACACACAGCTGTGGCGGGACAGTGGCGTGATCGGATGGTGATCTGTCTGGTGAGGGTAACAACATTCTTCCAGGAAAATGAAGGGGCTGTTCCCACTTGCCCGAGACGTGACAGTGCCAGTGCAAATGGAGCTGACACCGTGCTCGTACTGTGATCCGGCACACTACCTGAGGACGTTATTTTTTTATTTTCATGGCCTGTTCTTTGGTGGTTTTTCAACTTTGTTTCATCATGAACGACGAAAAACTGAAGAGTATTCTCTTTGGGTGATGGCTTTTCTCCAGCGTGTGGTTTGCTTTTTGAGATGAACTTCTAATTTGCTCAGCAGTACGTTGAGCCAATTTTCCGACATTTTGATGTATTTGAAAAGTTTTGCTCCATCTTCTATCAATTCCTTGTATAACTCTCTTTTCTCATACTTGATGAACCCACCTCCGCTCCTTTTTCTGGTTTTCCTCGTGGTTTTCTTCATCCAAAATCAAGACGATCAAAAGTTCATCATCTGTAAACACCATGGCCACGCAACTTCATTGCCACGGCACGTTTGAAACACTGACCACTGTGGATGCGGTGACAGCCAGTGAAATCACCTGCCGGCACTGTCACGTGACGGGTGTGTGCGGATCGACCTTTATACCTGACAATTTCGCCGGCAGAACGTTGCGAGAGCTCGATGCCCGCAACTGACCGGGCGGGCCCGCCGGGAGTCGGGAACAGGTAGAATTGCATCTCTAGCCCTACACCACCCAGCGACTGGGACGAGTGTTTTTCGGTTCCTCAAAACTGTTACATATATCGACAGACACACACACATAAAGGCACACCTTTACAATGAACACACACTGCCAGATGCGACTGTGTACCCCATCTGTACGAACACAAAGTTTCCCTTATATGAAAAATTTGAGTTACCATCATCATCATAAACTCGGCAACTTTGCGCGTTCGAACCTTTTTGTTTTTAATAGCCTTTCAAATATTGGAGGTAGAAATGAATATCCATCATTTAGGTACATCCTGTACAAATAATTATACCAAAACAAATGTGAACTCCATAAAAACATTTTTTGGCATTGGTACCTTCATTCTAGTCCTATGACTAGTAAATGTGCCAAATTTTAGGTTTCTAGTTCAACTACACGAGGAGATATTAAGTTTTGACCGGTGCTACGGGCCGTGTAAGTGTAGGCGAAACACTAAGACGGCGAGATTTTATAATTATAATATAATGCACTTACTTTCATGGAAGTTAGTGGTGAGTCATCATAATCGCTAAAAGTAATGCTTTATAGTTCTGCGAGAACCTGAGCTGCGATTCCTGATTTACATAATCAGTATAACAGCATTATCGCGATAAGTATATTTTAGTCTGTAGATAGATATATATTAGGGCACATCCATCACATAGGTAAAGCCGAAATAGCAGACACGAAAATAGCATGAAACCAGCAGAATGATAAGAAATTAGCGGAAGGGAAACCTCACTAATAGCATGGCTAAAAACATGTTCCATGTTTTTTTTAATTTCTGCCGCAGGCTCTAAGCAGTAAGGTCCGGGGGTCTAGGAGGTTTGCCCCCTGGCGAGGCGCCTAGTGCCGAGCTTACTGTCATAACGTTTTTCCAATTCATAAAAGTCTTATAGCAAAAAGAACATCCGTAAAATTGAAAAGAAACATTTGACTATAGGTCTTGTGAATAATTTACTGGTTATTAACTTAACCTAGTTTCCTCAAATCAGGGGGTAGGCACTCAGAATATGCATTTAAACTCACTTATTCGAACCTTTCTTTATTTACTATATTATTCGATATTGTTTTCATTTTTGGACTCACCATATATTACACTTTTAGGTCGTCGTGAGACCTCTCTTACTGAGAACAGAACCTCTTTAAGTAAGCTCACTTTACGTCAATCCAAACTAAGGGTTATAATTTAGGTTCTCAAGATTCACTTCGGGAATACATTATTCACTTCAATTAATCATATTAGGTCATTCAACTCTTCTTTTAGATAATTCCCTCCAATTCCTCTGACCAGAGAATTCTACTCAGATTAGTGGTTTATTTTTCACTGTATCGATATTACATAAGGCACCCTTCAACTGTATCTTTAATTTTACCCCCGTCCCCGTCTCGTTAGATCAAACAGGATATTCTTCACCTATTTTGGATGCAGCCAGACTCTCCTTAAATAAGCGCTATTCTCGCTGAGCCAATCTTACTTAGTTGGAATCTACTTTTTCAGCGATCAACGTGGAATAACCCAATCTTCCGAAATTATTCTGATTCATGGAATGCTCTACACCTCACGCTCATAACGTATCTTCACTTAGATATTTTTCACCTGATATCTTCTAATCAGTCCAAACAATTTTCAGTTCGTCGCGAGACCTTGAATACTCAGGATGACCTCAAACCCTCCTCAAGTAAGCTCACTTTTATTTGAACCAATCTATCAACAATAGTAATCAATTTGGAATCTCTACATTTACTTAAATTATTCGGTTTTGATCATCAAAATGTCTTCTAGAATTTTCTTCAATTCTTCTGATCAGAGCCTTGTACTCTATTTCCTTGATTAACCTTTAATAATGCCTCAATTTGATTTCACCTCTTATTCCTGTTTGTATTTTTATCACGTACCCTTTCATACATCGAAATGAACACAATATGCTTCATCAATACAGTCACACTTTTCAGATCATCGCGATATGTGTCTTCCTGTGTCCAGAGTCTCGTTAACTGAACCCAATTTACGTCGATCCAATCTAACAGTTATTATTTAGATTTTCAAAACTAAATACAGAACAACGATGCTTACTTCCTTCAATTAATGAATTATATAATCTTCTCTTATACAATACTTTCTGTTACATGATTTCCTCGAATTTTTATGACCAGAGCAGTGTACTTTCTATAGATTATGCTCAATTATTGCTTCAACGTATTCGATACCCCATCCTTCCGACTCATCATTAACGTGTCCTTGATAAGATCACTTACAACAGGATATTATTAATCATTCCAAAATTTTTCAGATCGTCGCGAAACCCCACCTACCCATCTTCACTTAAATCTCTTTTACCTTTTATCTCCTAATCAGTGCTAATACTTTTCAGCTCGTCGTCATACCTCTATTCTTGAACGCCTCCACTCCATAAGTATAGGTATGCTAATTTTTGTTTATGCACTCTAACGATAATTATTCAGATTTTGCAGACTCAATTCGAAAATGCATTACTTACTTCAATTAATCGGAACTCTCATCTTTCATAATTTATCTCAGCTCTTTCGACCAGAACATTGTACTCCATTTATTAGACTAGCCAAATATCTTCACTCACATATTTCAATTGATATCTCCTAATCAATCCTAACAACTTTTAGATCGTCGCGAGACCATGCTTACTCGAGTTGAGCTGGTACCCTCCTTAAGTAAGCACACTTTTAGTTGATAATATCTAACAATGCTAATTAATTATTTATTCAGGACTCAATTCTAAATTACATGATTTACTTCAATTATTCGGTTTAGATTATTGCACTCTTCTCTTCCATACTTCAATTCAAATTCGTATGACCAAAGCATTACGCTCTGTTTAATAAGATAATCCTTCAGTATTGCTCCATTAAACCTCTTGATCATTTCAATTTCACCACTTATCCC
Organism: Creontiades dilutus; assembly: GCA_031894815.1. NCBI lineage: Eukaryota > Metazoa > Arthropoda > Insecta > Hemiptera > Miridae > Creontiades > Creontiades dilutus. Next base: position 1,817,312 of record JAVIWC010000643.1, read on the forward strand.
AGCTCCAATTTTATCTTTTGTATCCTCGATTAAATCACAATCAACGAAATATTCTTGATCGATGCTTACACTTTTCAGATCGTCGTGAGACTTTCCTTGATGAGCCCAAAACCGCCTTAAGTAAGCCCAGTAACGTCAATTCTTCCTAACGGTTATTATTTACATTATCGGTACTTAATTCGGAAATACATTATACACTTATATTACTGGGATTAGATAGGGGGGAGATCGCTTAGGGGGTAGATATCGTTTCTTACTTCAATTCTTCCAATTCGTCTGGCCAGATCATTTACTCCGTTTACTAGGTAAACCTTTATTAGGTTTTACATATTTTATGATTTTTATTTCACTTTTCTCTGTAGCACATATCCTTCCGTAAGTACCAGGTATTACATGCCACATCCCGGTAGTGCTCTCCTATAGTGCCCAGTGATGGCATAGTTGCCCCTTCCATTGAGCTGAATGCGGTTTAATGCTCCGCCACGCTCAAGGGTGATCCAGATTCTTAAGGGCGTCTGATTCATCTCCCAAGGCGACGGATTCTAGAATCGGGAAGGGCCAACTAACCATACCCATCACACCCTCTTTAATCAAGCCTCGGTGAGCCAATCTAAACCATTTGGTATCTCCATTTTGAGGGAAACATTTGGAGTTACTTAATTTCCTCAAACTGGTCTGATTTGTTAACTCAAACCATCTTTTTGGCTACATCCGTGTACTACATTAGTCTCCATAGTTCTCCACCTCACACTCATCGAATATCTACACTTACATCTCTCACCTGATATCTCCCAGTCGATCAGGTCGCCGTCAGACTTCGCCTAATCGGTCTTCATTGGGTAAGTTCACTTTTCGTGGATCCAACCTAACAATTATTGGTTAGATTCGCACGACTTAATTCGACATAGCATCATCTACTCCAAGTAACTACTTTACATCATTGAACTGTTCCCTTCTTTAATTTTCTTCACTTCGTCTCACCAGAGGATTGTATTTTGTTTACTGGATTATCCTTTAACGTTTAACGTTTTTGATATTTTTAATTTACCTTTAATCCTTTCAGCACTATCAACAGGATATTCTTAATCGATTATATCATCTTTCAGATATTCGTGAGATCTCGCCTAATTCCTTAAGTAAGTGCTCCTTTTGTAGAGCCAACTCAACGTGGTATCTGTCTAACTCATCTACTTGACTCATCTCCATTTGTTAAATGATTTTTCAATGTTCATCTCTTCAGGCGCATCACATATCAGACCTCTCACATCTCAAATCATATTCAGACATCTATTGCCAGAAATTTCATAATCAATGTTAACATATTTTAGATCGTTATGAGACCTCCCTAGCTGAGCGGAGCCCCTCCAAAAGTAAGTCCACTTTTCGTTGATCCAATCCAACAGTAACTAATGGAAATGTCAGGACTCCATACGGAAATAGATTATGTACATCAATTATTCGGATTAGATAATTCAACTCTCCTCTTCCGTAATTTCCTCCAACTTGTGTGACCAGGTCATTGTACTCCGATTACTAGACTATCTCATATTATAGCTTCAGTACCAACTTTATCTTCCAAAGATTCCTCAACCATAGTGACCGAACTGTAGTTTTCATGCGGATCCGGTTCGTTACAGTACGCATACAGTGTTCCACCTATCCATTAACACGATGTAAATCGGGAGAAACGCAATGGTGCTCAATTCGGAGAGATTCAAGAACTTTAGGAAAATGTGTGTTCTGGAAATTCGACCAATATCTATCCCACATAGATCAACATCATGAAGAAAATCCTTTTCCGTTTCTGCCATAGTTACAGTGGTATCGAGTACTCGCTACATTTAGCGAAAACATCCAGAACTATCGGGAGATGTATGAATCCCTCACCTGTTTTCAGGAAAGAACCAATACAATCTCCATGAAAAGGTACGCTAAGCAACTCAATTGGGAATATCATGGCGCAGTCCATAATTGCACAAACTAAGCAGTGCTTAACATATTTTTGCGGAAAAAGAACGCATCTTAAGGCACCAGAAATGGGGACCTATCTGCATAAGAGCAAGGCAGCTCTGACGGAAGACAAACCAGTAAACAAGAAAAAAAAACTCCATCAGGTTCCAAAACCAAGCAGTACAATAACCCATTATTTTCCTCGTATTGATTGTAGTGTAGGTGTCCTTCGTGCAGGGCAGCTAACATTTCCTGTACTACTGCATCCCCCTTCTGTTCAATGTACAAGCAAGTGTCTCCTTTCAGTTGGTCCGTTCAAGTAATTGAATTCATCTACAAGGCCGTACTCCAATTAATACATTATTCGGCATTGTTCTCCGCCTCAGAATCATTACGCAATATACGATGAAGATGTGTTTATATATTTATATATATTATCTTCACTTCGACATCTTTCACTTGATATTTACTAATCAACCCTAATTATTTTCAGGTCGTCGTGAGACCGCGCTTGCTCAGGCTGAGCACAGATCCTCTTTAAGTAAGCCCACTTATCGTTGATCCAGTTCAACAGTAATTGTTAGATTTTCAGGACTTGATACGTAATTACATGCACTTCAATTATTGGTTTAGATCATTTCGTTCGATCTCCTCTTCTATAATAAACTTCAATTAGTCCCACCAGATCGCAGGACTCTGATTATTGGATTCTTGCTCTGCGGTATTTGGCAATTTTCAATTAAACACCCTTCTCTATCTCATTTCCTTCACTTATCCTACTTAGATCCCAACCAACAGGACTTTCTTAATCCTGCTAACATTTTTGGCTTTACTACCTTGTTTTGCGTTGTTCTGTTCGTTCGTGAATCATCACGTAATAAATGATGAAGATATGTTTATATATTCCGACCCCATTAACCCAGGATGACGGATTTCCTCGAAAACTTAGGACTAAGCATATCAATTGCACTTGCTTAAATCTCTGTCAATGGGATATAATTAACCATTTGATTTTCCAGATCGTCGCAAGACCTTGCCAACATTGGAGGAAAGCGTATCCTCCTCAGGTAAGCGCTCCTTTCACTAGATTATCCTTTATTATTGCTTCAATTAATTTGATGATTTTCAATATCACATCCTCTCTTAGCTCATTTACTTTCGCGTATCCACTATAGTAGGGTAGCTTATACCACTATCAACAATAACTTTTTCAGATCGTTGTGAGACCGCTCCTCTGGATGATCGCAGACTCACACCAAGTAAGCAACCGTCTCATCGAGCCAAACCATTTTAGGTGGTATCTAAATTTTCCAGGAAGGCATTATCATAGTTTCTTAAATAATTTAAGAGTAATAATTATTATTACTCTGATTATGAAATTGAATTAATCTGCTTGACTCTAATTCTCTCTCTCTCTCTCTCTCTCTCTCTCTCTCTCTCTCTCTCTCTCTCTCTCTCTCTCTCTCTCTCTCTCTCTCTCTCTCTCTCTCTCTCTCTCTCTCTCTCTCTCTCTCTCTCTCTCTCTCTCTCTCTCTCTCTCTCTCTCTCTCTCTCTCTCTCTCTCTCTCTCTCTCTCTCTCTCTCTCTCTCTCTCTCTCTCTCTCCTCTCTTTTCATTAGATATCTCGCTCTAATAATCAACCATAATAATTTTCAGATCGTCGAATGACCACATCTACACAGGTTGATTCCGGACTAAGTAAGCCCACACATCATAAATTGAATCTAACAAGAAAGATTGTATTTTCACTATTCGTCAGAATCACTATAATCACTTGTATTATTCGGTTTATTCCATTTAACTCTCCTCTTTAAAATTCACTTCGATTCGTTTGACAACAGCTTTATAGGTACCCGCCCACAAGGTTATTCTTCATTATTGCATCAACATTTTCAATATTTTGGTTGAATATTTTCAATATTTAATCGCTGTTATCGACCAAGAAAACCTGTTAACCATCTAAATTTTTTTGGGTTTTTTTATGTTTCAAATGCATAGAATTCTAAAATCTTATTTTTAGAACTTTTGAAATAACAGTCAAGTGAAATAATGTTCTTTATTGATAGACGTCCCTTCAATCAATCGTACACCCCGTCCGAACCCCTTTACGTTCATCCAATCACTCCCCCTAAGTCAACAAGAATGTTAATGTGGAAATGTTTGTGGATGAAAATCGCCTAGTATCATGCGAGGATAGAATCATCTGATATAATTGCAATAGAACTTGGCAGTGCTCCTTTTGGAATCGAGTTCTTCATTAGTTATGTTGAGTATTTATTAGTAAAATTTCAGTAATTCTATTCGTGGGTATTCAAGTCCTATCCATATACACTATTGCATCATAGAAGGGATTTTGGTATCAGCTTTTGTTTGCTACTAAGGGACTAGCTAAGGTTGCTGTTCATGGAGTCGTATTTAAGATAAAGTCATCAAACATCTAGAAGTCAATTACTAGGTACGGAGACTCATTGATCAGCTGAATGCCCCAGTGAATAATTTCGTTCACATTAATTAACCTTCCTTTAACGATATAATTAGGGCTCTTTTTATGGCATCTTAAGACGAGAAGATAAAATATGGAGACTTGAGGTACTCAGTTTAGATGAGGTGCAACTGACTTCACTCATAAACATACATCAATGAATTAGTGGGAATGTTAATTATAATACAGAAATAATAAACCTCTGTAATAATTTGCAGCCTTTTAATTCCTTCCCTTTTTCTTGATCCTTTCCGTCCACACTTGCTCAGATCACACTATCAACAGTATATTCTTAGTCAATCTTTCAGATCGTTGTGAAACCGCGCCTATTGTGGATGAACCCACACCTTTATCAAGTAAGCCCAATCATATTGTTCACCCAATCTATCTCATCAAGAATCAACGAATAATCATCTAATTTGCTTTTATTAGTCCGATTCGCTCTATTCCAAAAACTACATTATTCTTCACCTTAGACTCATCACTTACACATTCTTTTCCTGGTACCGACTAATTTATCACAACTATTTTCAGATCGGCGTGAGCCTGCACTTAGTCGGACTGAGGGCAGACTCTCTCTAAGTAAGCCCATTTTTCTTTGATCTTCTCTAACAAAAAATATTACATTTTAAGGACTTGTAAGGTTTTCCTTGGAAAATAAAAACCTCAGGACCCTTTTTGTTTATAAATATCCTTTTATTCCCGTAAAAAGGGAGTAGCGATCCTACACCAAACAAAAAGGGGGGGCTTAAAATAAATGGTTTCCTTTCTGGAGATTATAAAAATGAAAAAACAGGGAAAATGGTCCTTCCCGACGCAGGAAAACAAAAGGGTGGACCTCACCTTGATTTCCTTCGAGAATCCTGCCCTACCGAAAATTTCGGGGCTGATGCCACGAGGAAGGAGCAGAGAAAAAATTCGAACGTCGATCGGATCGGCACAATCGCGAGGTGGGCACTGAAATGGAGAACGATCGCCCTGATGTTTGAGTGACGAATCCCCTCTTGACCCCTCTGATTATCTCTGTCCTGGCCTTCTTGGCCGGACAGACTTTTTCGGATTTGCTTCAATTAATCGGATTGGATCACTAAAATACATCCTCGTCCAAAGTTTACTAGATTATTTCTCATTATTGTTTCTATATTTCATATTTTTATCACCTCTTATCTTTCCTCATTTCCTTTTATTTCCACTCGATCTCGACTTAGCCAGCCTATCTAGATCCACTTTCAGCGAGGCCTGCGACTATCTTTACACCCCTCGGCCTGGGCCACAAGAGTATCTGTACCTGCAGGCACCTTTAACCAAAAAAGGCTCCTCGCGCAAATAAGGATGATGGGACGCTACAGCTCAACACTAAAGATTGAGGAAACAAGAAGATTCAAGATGTATCCAAAGGAAACCTGCCTCAGACTGCCCCCTCCATCAAGACCAGACCCTCTTCCATGTCCTATTCAGCTGCCTTCTGTACAACTGTCAAAGAGAAGCGGTATGCCCGTATCTCCTCCACCCCGAATACATTGTTGCCAAATGACTCCAACCAAAACCCCCTGCAGTGCTGAAAAAAAAACCGAAATACCCCTAAAAAAAGTAAATTCCCCCAAAAAATCCCCTGAAAATGTGTGAGTGAAAAGGAGGAACATACATAGATAGATGCAAAGTGTTTTACTTCAGGCATGCTCAAAAAGTGAAAAAATGGACTAGGTACAACACAGCTCTAGTAACAACTTATTAAAAATAACAAAAAAACAGGAATATTTGGAAAATACTACTTTTTACATTTCGCTACCTAAGCCTTTGCTTATTAACATGGTCGTAAATGTGAGAAGTAAATAGGGACAGCATGTTTTCAGAGGGAGAAAATTGGACGCAGGAAATGCCTTCGTTTCGAAGATGGTACCTAACCATTAGAATACATTGAATTAATTCAATGGAGTTACGGTTTCTCAATTTAGTTTCAATAGTACTGTGAGTTGAGAAGGCTCTCTTAACTACAACGTTTGAAATTGGAACTGACAATAGCGGAAGAGCAAATTGCCCTACATTTTTGAACCTACCGTTCCCAGTACTGTCCACGTTGCTGACAACGTCAGCCCAAAATCAATTGGTTGGTGCTGACGCTATCTCCCCAATTCTAGTTTGACGATTCGCCCACTCTTCTTCAACCTCCGTTACATTAAATCTTTTAAACTTGCTCACAATATCAGATATTCTGGGTTTTGTTTTGTGCGAAATGCAAATTTCGGGGCGGAGGCTATCCATTTTCTGACATAGATGTCAGAGGGCATTCGTATTTGCAATGTGCTAAAAACCCTAACTTAACTAATCGAATCTTCCCGAATCGAATCTTTGCTAATCGAATCGGTTGAATAAGTATTTTTCGGATATGTTCGTCAATCTCTGATTTCCCCCAAAATTCCCCCATTAGAGTGGAATAACCCTGAAAAACCCCCTCGAAAAAGTTCCCCCTGAATTTCCCCTTTCACAAAAAAAACCTGAATCTGGGGGGGAAACCCCCTATTTGGCAACACTGCCCGAATATGCCATTCCAATTATCCGATCACCAAATGAACTCGACTTGAAGAGACTTTTTAATTTTCCAAATGCCGTCCTAAACACTAGAAATTTATGTCTTTTCAACTAGCACGTAGTTCGTTCATTTTATTATTTTTTCTATCCCATTTATATCAGCTCAATATAATGCTCACTTTTTACGCAGGAAGTTAGCCGCATAATACTGTAGGTGAATTATTAAGTATACTATTACTGAGTAACACATCTACGCTCACCTCTCATCATCATTGCATTGATTCCAACCTATAATTAGTTGCAATGCCTATCCACTGTCAACTCAGCCTGATGTCAATTTGACAAATAAAGGTTTTTTTGATTTGATTTGATTTTTTTTTTTTTTTTTTTTTTTCCTTTTATGTACCCTTGCTTGTTGGATCACTATCAACTGGATATCCTTAATCAATCTTGCAGATCGTGGTGAGACCTCGCCTACTCTGGATGAACCCAGACCAATCTTAAGTAAGCCCTCATCTCGTCGAGCCAATCTAACTTACGTAGTCTCATTGATCAACGTGGAATTATCTAGTTTCTTTAATTGGTTCTATCTTTGAATTGATTACATCTACTCGACTTTGTCCACAATATTCTTTTATTTTCTCACTCTCTCTCCTCCCTTCATCCATCCCTATATCTTCTTATCACCCCAACATAATTTTCAGCTCGTCGTGTGACCTGTTTGAGCCCACCTAAGCGGGTTGATCCCAGACTCTCCTTAAGTAAGCCCACTTTTAATAGATTCAATCTACCAACATATTTTGTACTTTGAGGGCTCTTCAGAATCACTATGATTATTCAAAGTAATCGGTTCATTTCAATTAGGTAACTCTGCTCGTTAAAATTGAGTTCAATTCAATTGACAAGAGCTTCATAGTTACTCCGTTTACTAGATTATTCTTTATTATTGCATCAACGTCTTCAATATTTTACATGACTATTTTCAATAATGTACCTTTGCAGTCAACCAAGGGAAAAAGTTATCTACCTCGGGAGATTTTTTTTTCTCTTACGTTTCAAATTTGTGAAATTCGAAAAAGATATTTTAAAGAGTCTGAAGTTCGACAGGCAATCGAATCTGCCCACCCGAATCCACCGGCCCTCCGAGACCGTAAGGAACAACCACGAAGGGAACATGAGACAAAAATGCGTTTTTCTAAGGCCAAACACAAACTTCAACTACCGATATGCAAAGAGGCTTCATCGGTTTCAAATCGTGAAACAAACTAGTCAATCCTTCCTTTAATTTGGAGTTTAAAAGAATTTCACGAGTAGGTACGTAAATACCTCAAAAAATGACAATCTTGAAATGATTGTCGAAGTTCAGAAAACCGTGTTTTGCAACATTTGACATTCAAATCTGTCATGCAAGAACCATAGTGGAAGGAAAGCCCAATTTCATCTTTAACCCAAGCTCCATTCCTATTATTGCAGCAAAGAAGACTAGGGAACCACATACGCAGAACCAATCTACCTTTTCGTACTACTGAGGGTTGAACTTGCGAATCGTGGGTTTGAGGTTTGTTGCAGTCTTGTTAATATTGGCATTCTGCGCCCTGGATCGCAAATAATCACTCTTTGCTCCACCACCAATTTGGCGAACTCAATTTCTAAAGGACTTGCTGTATTCATCGCGTATTTACAGCTAAGATAGTTTAGTAACAAGGGTTGGGGACAATCAACTGATAATATAATACGATTGTGTTATTATCCGATTATTATTGTGAAGCATGCATTCTAGCGGGTGAGCTAAAGGCCTCGTCCTACGTGAGCGGGGGTCGGCAATTTCAGCGTTACTTGCGGTACCAGCGATTCACGCGAGTGCAAGCGTTTACAGCGGGAATCGCCAGTATTGTCCCATGTTCGGGGGGGTGCCGTGAATGGAGGTGAGCGCGTATTAGTTAGGTTAGTTTCGTACCTACCGTGTCAATCGATAACACGAGTACTTATTTTTTTCTGAATTTATTAGAGAGAGACGATTTTCGTTGTCCTGAAGTAGTTCAGCTCTGTTCAATTACATTTCCAATAAACGTTTGCTGACGCAAACATCTCATGAAATTTATCAATAAATGTTCAATAATGATCAATCAATGTTTTTTTCTCTCTTTGCTCGGGAATTAATTGCTCTTCTTGAAGTGAGGATTTTTTTAACCCCATAAAGACGGACGTTTTTTTATTTCGTTGACAACTAACTACAACATTGTTCTAACCAACCTTGCAACCACTCGAGAAACGATTTTGACTCCAACAGACCTGGACAAGTCCAATAACCTTGACAACAGATGTAAACAATCGCGCGTTTGTTATGGGAGTATCGAGAAAAAACGCTGACAATTCTTTCACTGGGGTTTATTATTCGATTGGCTTGCGTTCACGATTTGAATTTCTACTAAGCTTTGGAGTGTCCCTATTTCACAGGTGATACAGCGATTATTGAATTTCAGAAGATATGGATAGAGCACGTAAATCTGTTCACAACCAAAACACCTATTTGGATTGATCATTTGATCATATTTGTGTGCCTCCTGAAATTCAATAATCGTTCCATCACCTGTGAAACACGCACACTCCAAAGCTTAGTAGAAATTCAAATCATGAACGCAAGCCAATTGAATAATAAACCCCAGTGAAAGAATTTGCAGCGTTTTTTATGGTTATCAGAATACTTCAACCCGTGGATTGGCTATAAACCCTTTTAGGAGTTCACTGCAGCATCCACGTTCACTACATCACTAGGTTACTGCAATCAAAACAAAAACAATAATAAACCAAAATAAAGAAAATTATGGCACCATAGATCGGGTCGTCCATAGAGAATGGTTTAAGCTACGAACCTGGGGAGGGGCTCATTCGATTCCTCATGGAAAGTTCTTAAAAAAAAAAGTCCACATTTAGTCCGCCCTGACTTTTTTTTAGGATTTAAGGGATTTTACAAAACTTTGACGGGCACTTTAAATTAAGTGAGGTGCTGGCTAAAGAATTGGGGCGTTGTCGGACCAATATTGATTTTTCCTGAAAATTTCAGATTTTTTGCTCCACCCGTTTGGGAGAAATCGTGTGTATGGCTTACGGCGGACGGACGGAAAAATTTTTATTGCAGATTTGGATTCTACACCCTTTGAAACGTAAACCATGAAATTTTCGGGGGGGGGGGGGGGTAGCGTTTTTTAATTTTTTTTTAAGAGCGATTACAATGGTTTATTATTGAATGATAAACCAAAATCAATCCGATTTGATTTCAAGCCGCGTGCTGCGTGTGCGTGTAAGCGATTTGCGATAGAGCGTGTGCACGCAGGACGCACAACTCAGTTATTAATAGTTTGATCGGAAATCGGCCCGCAAAAAACGCTGAACTCAGCCGACCCGCTGGTATCGCTTAGTTCCCGCTCACGTAGGACACGGCGTGTGGTCCCTTAAACTTTGGGCACTTTATACTGCGGCGCTCTCAGTGGTTCATTCTTCGAACCCGGATAGAATCAAACACTGTATTCTTCGTGTAATGTCCTACCATTCGGAGCATGACTGACTCGGACTCCCTGACAGCCCCTCACCACACTCACAACTCCTCCACCCCCAATCCTTAAAATCTGTTCGCACCGTTGATTTGAAACTCTTCTGCTCTTAAATAAGGATTCATGGGAGAAAGTTGGAAAACAGTATGATAATATTATACTTACACTATTATTATTAACTGGTATCTTTCCAGTTTTTTCCAGGGAACGCGGATAGGCCTATGCTCCTGTCTGTAGCCCTGAAACTTACCCAAGTGAATTAGTAGGAAGGTTTATTCTAATACAGAAATAATGAACCTCTGTAATAATTCCTCCTCTTATTGCTCCTATCCGTTCACATATCCTTGCTTAGATCACTATCAGCAGAATATTCTGAATTAATCTTTCAGACCGTGGTGAGACGGTGGTGGATGAACCCACATCTTTCTCAGGTAAGACCTCGTATCGTTCACCCAATCTGACTTATGTGGTATCAGCATTTTCAGGGATCAACGACTCATCGTCTAACTTTGTTTTATTAGTCTGATTATGGATTAGAACTCATTTATTTCACACTATTCCAAAAACTACACTCATCACGTCGACATCTTTCTCCTGATACCTACTAATCTATCCTAACTATTTTCAGATCGGCGTGAGCCTGTTCTTAATCGGACTGAGGCCAGGATCTCCTTAAGTAAGCCCATTTTTCTTTGATCCTCTCCAACAAAGAATATTAGATTTTCTGGACTCTTAGGAGTTACTTCAATTAATTTAATCAGATCACTGAAATATATCCACTTCCATGGTTTATTGGGCTATTCTACACTGTTGTTTCGATATTTGATATTTTTATTGTCACCTTCTATCCTTTCTCATATCCTTGCCTGTATCCTTACTTGAATCACTATCAACTGGACATGCTTATTCGATGCTAACACCTTTCAGATGAATGTGAGACCCCATCTTCTCGAGATGAACACAGACACTCGTTAAGTAAGCCTCTCCTTCCAGCATTCTGTTGAGCCACCCTAACCCTTCAATAACTATTCAAATTTCACTCAACTTGGAATCCCTCTACCCCTGTCAACTTATCCTAACTATCTAGAAATCAATTAGAATACTTTTCAGATATACACGAACTAAGCTCTGACCCTCCATATGTAACCCCACTCTTCTTTGATCCAGTCTAACGGTACCTAATTAATAACATTTTTTTTTACTCAATTTAGTAATATTACATTTGCTCCAATTAATTTGACCAGAACTCCTTGAATTCGTCAGACTGAATCATTATTATCCTGTAGTATTATTATTATTTTATTTTATTTTTTTTTTTTTTTTTTCGGTGGCAGGTGAGGAAATCTTTGAGATCCTTAGGTGGAAATCGGATCTCCTAAGATACCCAAAAGGGACCGCACTTTGGGTTATGTGGGATTCAAACCCACTAAAACCTCACCTTCCATTTCCCACGACGAAACTCAGCCTGGAACTGTTTGACACATTACTTCAGGCTACAAGCTGTGGACTACAAGTGGAATATCCTGTATTATAGCTTCCTTGTATTGGATATTCTCACTTTCACCTATTGTTTCATGTATCCTGGCTTTGATCACTCTCAATAAAATTTTCCTGACCAATGCCAACATCTTTCAGATTGTCACAAGACGTTTAAGGAATCACCTTCAAAATACTTAATTTTCTTAATTCAGTCTGGTTAGACAGTTGAACTAATCCTTTCTATTCTTCTTCATTCGCTTGATTATTCTGCATCATTCTTCTACGTGTTCTATACGTGATATCTCCTGATCAATGTGAACTCTTCCAGATCGTCGTGAAACCTCCCTTGCTGATCGCCGACCCCCCTTAAGTAAGCCCTCTTGTTAATGTGCCAATCTATTTTTAAATATTTGGATTTTCAGAGATCCACTTGGAATCACACAACATCCATCAATTCGTCTGATTTGAGAATTGAACTGTCTTTGCTGGATTTTTCTTTGCTATTTCTTCCATGTCCATTTCTGCTACTCTTTTAGTAACTCCCAAGACTTCCCTTAATTGAGATGAGTACGGTAAGGTCCCCTATCCTCAAAATCAGTGAAACCGCTTAGGCTCCTTTCGAATCGATTATTTCACGGATCACTAGAGAAACCGGTGTCTATACTTTGCAAGTGGTAAAATTATTTTATTCACGTTTCTGAATTTACAGAAGACAAATTTCGATCATCCTAAAATCGGCTCACGGTAGGTACTCATCTGGTTCGAAGTTACTTCTACGTTCCTACCTTGAGCCACAATCTTTGACCCCACCACTTCTAGTAATTTACTAAATTCGAGGAATAATCGAAATACAAAATGAATGAAACATATTTTTTCGCTTAAAATAACATTTTGTTTAACCCAACTGAAATAATAACAATAAAATAAACTCTTGGAAACCTCATTACTTCAGTTTCGTCTTTTTGGTTCTTTACAACACATTCATACAGGCGCCAAATTGATTGATGAATTCTTCATCCTGATCGGAAAAGTCATTCCATTGGCGGAATTCTTGATTCGTTCATTCCATTGAATGTGATCGTTACTCGAACAAATCCAAGGATAGTGTTCATACCATGGATTCTTTTAGAGGACCGAACCCGGAACTTAGCCTTTCCATTGCCTTTACAGGAACGAGTCCACATCCGCGATACTTAACTGGTTAGTTCGAATCTGGAGCTTGCTTTTCATTTACGAGTCCGGAGGATAGATGGAAAATTTTGATTTTGGTTTATTTTCAATAATAAACCATTGTAATCGGTCTTGAGAAAAAAAGTCTAACCCCCCTGAAAATTTTGTGGTTTACGTTTCAAAGGGTGTAGAATCCGAATCTGCAATAAAAAAATTTTCCGCCGTACGCACAATTTCTCCCAAACAGCTGAAGCAAAAAAGCTGAAATTTTCAGGAAAAATCCATGTTGATCCGGCGACGCCCCAATTCTTGAGCCAGCTCTCTCACTTAATTTCAAGCGCCCTTTAAGGGTTGTCAAAGTTTTGTAAAATCCCTAAAAACCTCAAAAAAGTCAAGGCGGCCTAAATTTGGACTCTTTTTGAAGAACTTTCCACGAGGAATCGAATGAGCCCCTCCCCAGGTCCGTAGCTCAAACCATTATCGATGTATGACCCGATCTATGGTGCCAACATTTGCGTTATTTTGGTTTATTGTTTTTGTTTTGATTGCAGTCCTAGTGATGTAGTGAATGTGGATGCTGGAGTGAACTCCTAAAAGGGTTTATAGCCGATACACGGGTTGAAGTATTCTGATAACCATAAAAAAACGCTGCAAATTCATTAACTGGGGTTTATTATTCCATTGGCATGCGTTCATGATTTGAATTTCTACCAAGCTTTGGAGTCTGCGTGTTTCACAGGATAGAGCGATTATTGAATTTCAGGAGGCACTCAAATATGATCAACTGATCAATCCAAATAGGTATTTTGGTTGAGAACAGATTTACGTGCTCTATGCATATCTCCTGAAATTCAATAATCGCTCTATCACTTGTGAAACACGCACACTCCAAAGCTTAGTAGAAATTCAAAAACATGAACGCAAGACAATTGAATAATGAACCCCAATGAAAGAATTTGCATCGTTTTTTCTTTTACCCACTTCCTTTTGCTCAGCAAGAAACAACCGTTATACTGTGGATGTGAACTGGGACAGCTAAAGATCAAATAGAAACTTTATGTTCAAAGTTCTCCTTTACGAAGAATTGGTGGATGATATCCTACTTATAGTGTCTTAAAATGCTGAGTACCAATACAGTTTATTGAGATTCTACTTGGTCTCACTAAATTCCCATTGGGAATTTCTGATGTTTAGTGCCCACCTCGTTTCAGATCATTGCGAGGTTTCTTCTCCGCACGAATATAATGAACCACCTCGTAGAAAGTCTAACCGTCGTTCAAGTCAATATGATGAAAGTGGTACGTATATTTTCATACAAAATCTCAAATACCTACGCAGAAACCTAAATTGATGGATGCTATGCTACGTGGGTGATTCTCGAACTACGGACAATTTCAGTTCCTGACATTTTCAAAAATTAAAGTGTTTCTTTTGCCAGGATTTTGGATGTTTATCACTTAATTGGCCTCCCTGGATGTCTTTCTGATGAAGAGACATTCAATACATCCCATTATTCTCCGTGAAATTCAAATTTGAAATTCGACCTCCACGACAACGATAGGAAAAAGCGTAACGAAGACCTCCATCCACGGAAAAATGCAGGAGGCCCGCAGGCAAGCGGCTGTCGGAAAGCAGTGGGCCACACAACTGAATCCAGGCGAACGCATCCCGCAGGACCTCCCTCGCCACGAATCGGTAGCTGCCTTCCGAGCACTGACAGGGCACGACTACCTGAACGCTCATTTGCATAGGCTTCGCCTGAAAGACGGCCCATGCTGCACTCTGTAACAGAAGTGTAGCGATGACCTCTGAGCATCTTTTTGACTGTCCCAGACTTGGAGACATAAGACAATCATTCAAATCTGACGAGACCAAATGGTCGAAATTCGCATCATTGTATTGGGCTGCAAAAGGTATTTTGGTGGAAGAGCCATGTAAAAAACCCCTACGATAGCAGCCATCACAATGATAAAAGCGTGGCAGTTTCGGTCACGACAATGACAATTTCGGCATGTTTTCATCTACATGACAATGGCAATTCGGAGTTTCAACAGTGATTAGTCCAATACTCCTGGAAGTTTTGTAGTTTTTAAAAATGCAACCTGATGCAGCCTTCCAAAAGATGAAGTGGTTAGAAAGAAAATGTAGGGATCAAACATAATAGGTGAGGAACTCGGGCCATTGGAATGACATTGAATAAACGTAGGTACTATCAGGAAACACACCAGCGACTCAATGGTGTGTCCTATTACTTGTGAGTCACTAATACCACCAAAACGAGAACTTCCTCAAAATACCCGGTTTGCCATGACAATGACCCAAGACTAAAGTGACCTGAATATAGTGCTGCGTTAGAAAATTAAAAACTTGATGCTGGGGTTGAAAAACCATTGACTGATGTTCTCCAGGTACCAAAGACGAGAGAATCTTCATGTGATTTTAAATCTCAGGTAGAATATTTGGAAAAAAAACTCGAAATTGGAGATCTCGATACGGTTACGGGTCATGACAAAGACAAATCAGGGTTTCTCAACCCTAAAAAACGTAGAAATTATATCAGCTTCCGAGGTGTTGTTATTGGTCAACGCAGTACTCAATAAACGAATGTAGTCAAAGGGGAAAAGTTGAAAGTCAGATTTTGAATGGCACAAAACAAATTCACACAAATTTGCCCGTAGTTTGAGAATCGCCCTCTTAAATTAACTTGAAATGCTGAGTACCAATACAGTTTATTGAGATTCTACTTGGCCTCACCCATAAATTCCCATTGGGACACTCTTTCTGGTATTTGTTGCAGGTCATTGCGAGGTTTCTTCTCCGCATGAATATGATGAACCACCTCGTAGAAAGTCTAACCGTCGTTCAAGTCAATATGATGAAAGTGGTACGTATATTTCCACACAAAATCACAGATACCTACTCAAAAACCCTAAATTGATGGATGCCATGCTACTTAAAGTATCTTAAAATGATGAGTACCGAAACAGTTTATTGAGATTCTACTTGGTCTCACTAAATTCCCATTGGGACACTCTTTCTGATATTTAGTACCCACCTTATTGCAGGTCATTGCGAGGTTTCTTCTCCGCTTGAATATGATGAACCACCTCGTAGAAAGTCTAACCGCCGTTCAAGTCAATATGATGAAAGTGGTACGTATATTTCCATGCAAAATCACAGATACCTACTCAAAAACCCTAAATTGATGGATGCTATGCTACTTAAAGTATCTTAAAATGATAAAGTATCTTAAATGATAAGTACCAATACAGAGTGGATATTATACTTGGTATTACTCCATTCCTATTGAACATTCTTTCTGACATTTAGAACCCACCTCATTTCAGGTCATTGCGAGGTTTCTTCTCCGCTTGAATACAATGAAACACCTCGTAGAAAGTCTAACCGCCGTTCAAGTCAATATGATGAAAGCGGTACGTATATTTTCATTCAAAATCACAGATACCTACTCAAAATACCGAAATACCAAACTCAAGTGTGGCTCAGAGTTTTGAGAAATACCTGAGCTCCTCTTTAATCCTATCCAATGAACTTCGTATATATCCTCCTACCTCCTAGTCATCTTTCACTTACATGATACGATTCCCATCTTTGTGTTCACTTTGCCTTATATCAGTGCGAGTTCTCATTCAAATTATTCCTAAAGGAAATTTGAGTGCGAGTACTGGAAAAAAGGAATAGGGGAAGGGTGGCTGTCAACTTTAGGTACTAGGTAGGTATTTTGAATTTGCCCTAGTTACTCCAGGTATTCTGCTTTTTGTGCGATCATATAAAGTATCATATACGAACGTTTTAGGTCCTTTTCATATCATATTTACGGGTTTTCAGTCATTTTCTGAGTTTTTCAACGTCACTTTAAGGAGCAGGTGGGTATTACAAATTTGTCCTAGTTACGCCAGATATTCTGCTTTTTTGCGATAATGTATAGTATCATAATAGAACGTTTAAGGTCGCTTTCATATCAAATTTACGGGTTTTTCAGTCATATACTGACTTTTTAACGTCATTTTAATTAATAAGTGGGTATTTTGAATTTGTCCTAGTTACACCAGACATTCTGGTGTTTTTGCGATCTTATTTAGAGTTATTTAAGAACGTTTTAGGTTCTTTTAATATCAAATTTACTGTTTTTTTCGGTCATATTCTGACGTTTTTAACGTCATACCTATCCCAACTCCAATAACAACACTTAATTTGAACCATTCGATAAAAGATCTTGTGGTCAGAATTGTTTACATTTTATCGAGATTTCTGCTGTAGTTGATTTTGAGTCGTGTACTGTTATTTCGTGTCAAAGATTGTGCTACTTGAAAGTAATCGTGATTAGTGAGGAATTGGGTCGTGAATTAACGAGTAATAGACCATTGGGAGTGGTAATTTAATGACCTAGACCATTCGAGTATTTTGTTATACAAAGACATATACATATATTATAAAGACATATACAGTACACATATATAATATTATCTTCGAATGGGAGTGCAGCCCTTTCTCTCACCATGAGAAAAGGCTTTGCTACGCTTCGCAGTCTCGGATGAGGGGGTTCATGGAGCGGTTCCTTCATTAGCCGCAGATCTGCAGCATGATAACTGTGTAATAACCTGTTGCCACTTGTGTGAGTTAGCCACTGCCTATCCTAGTACCATGTAATCAGTTCAAAACAAATTATTTTACTCTCATCAATTACAATGCGAATGCAACTATCTAGTGATTATTCACTCAACTGAACCTCAAAACCCTCGCCCATATCAATACCGTGAAACAGACAGTTGTCATGAGTGACCTCACAAGTAAATAGGTCTCACTTCGAGTAGTTTGTATGCCTCTGTATGACTACCTAAAAACTGGAGGGGACGAAGAACTGAGTAGTTTTAAACAAAATCATGAGAACAAAAATTCTGACTCCCGCAAATGATGCCTCAACAATCAATAGTTGTTCACCTTACTTTTGGTTTATTATTCAAATAATAAACCATTGTAATCGCTCTTGAAAAAAACGCACCCCCCCCCCCCCCCCTGAAAATTTCATGCTTTACGTTTCAAAGGGTGTAGAATCCAGATCTGCAATGAAAATTTTGCCGTCCGTCCGCCGTACACCGTCGCACGATTTCTCCCAAACCGCTGGAGCAAAAAAACTGAAATTTTGAGGAAAAATCAATATTGTTCCGACAACGCCCCGATTCTTTATCCAGCACTCTGACTTATTTTAAAGTGCCCTTTAAGGGTTTTCAAAGTTTTGTAAAATCCTTCAAAACCTAAAAAATCTAGGCGGCCTAAATATGGACTTTTTTTTTAAGAACTTTCCATGAGGAATCGAGTGAGTCCCTCCCCAGGTCGGTAGCTTTAACCATCCGCCATGTATGGCCCGATTTGTGATGCCAACATTTGCGTAATTTTGGTATATTATTGTTTTTGTTTTGATTGCAGTAACCTAGTGATGTAGTGAAAGTGGATACTGGAGTGAACTCCTGAAAGGGTTTATAGCCGATACATGGGTTGAAGTATTCTGATATGCATGAAACGCTGCAAATTCTTTCTCTGGGGTTTATTATTCAACTGGCTTGCGTTCATGATTTGAATTTATCCAAAGCTTTTGGAGTGTCCAGTTGGAATTTCACGTTACAGGTGATAGAGCGATTATTGAATTTCAGGAGGCACACAAATATGATCAACTGATCAATCCAAATAGGTATTTTGGTTGAGAACAGATTTACGTGCTCTATGCATATCTCCTGAAATTCAATAATCGCTCTATCACCTGTGAAACACGCACACTCCAAAGCTTAGTAGAAATTCAAATCATGAACGCAAGCCAATTGAATGATAAACCCCAGTGAGAGAATTTGCAGCGTTTTTTTTTTATTACCGTCAAGAATGAACCTTTGAAATCGATTTTTAAAAATGTAACCTCAAATTTTGTTGTCTCATCTTTATCAAGTTAACAAGAAAGACAAGGGTTTAGTAGTAAAATTTGGTGCTCACGGTGTTATTATGATGAAATATAAATGTGTCTCCTTTCTTCATTCTGTTTCACAACCAATTAACGTTCAACATGGAGTTATCTAGTCGATTTTTTTTAATAAGCGATTTGTGGATTTGAATCAACCTGCCATTTCGAGTAATAAGCTAACTATTAATCATATTATTTTCAGTTGACCAACAGTGTCGACACTAATGGTACCACTTTTCAGATTTTTGCGAACCTTCTTCTCCTCGGAATTCTAAATCTCCATCAAAGTCTTCTCAACGTTCAAGTTACTTACAAGGAGAGGGTAAGTTTGTTTTCTAACATCATAACAAAATAATCTTCACATTTAGAAGCCTTTTCCCAAAAATCATTACTGTTACTACAGGTCGTAACAGTGATGATTTTTGGGTTTTAAACTGTAACGTTGTTTCAAAACCAATTTAGGTACCCATTCTCCTGGCTAATTTTTTACGAGCCGATTCCATCTAATTTTAGACTTTTGAGTTTTGTCGAAGTCTGCCTCAGCTTTTTACACTTCTACTTTGAGACCCACACCATAGAGGATACATGTCAGACATCTTGAACGGGTGAGCAATTGATGATCGATGCCAATGCATTTTACTAGCAATTTTAAAAACAGGGATGTAAACTTTGTAGGAGACGAAATCTCAGCCAAGCAGAAGTGCAATGCACAGGGGCACTAAAAAGGGAGCATGAAGTGTCTTCTGATCTCCTTGTGATTTTAAGTTCATATTCATTCATTCATTAAGTTCATTTTTAAGACAAACCCCTAATATTATTCGGGAAAATATGTCATAAATTAAAAATGTTTGTTATTTAGATCACAAAATATCGCGCACAAGTTTTAGTAAAATGTACCGACGAGGAATATCTTCACGACTGACAAATTGTTTTAAATCACCCAAAATATTTTATTGTAAAATTTGAACGGAAATCAATTATTTATGCAAGTCCTCAAACTTTAAAAAAATCTTTGAATCACTGGAACATCATCTTGTACTACTGGAACATCGATTATAATATTAAACATTTAAAAAATAATTAAGTCTAAGTAGTAATATGATATTTAAGTCGTCACAATACACGTTATGAAAATCGTCTGTTCTAACCCTTTTTATTTCAATTTCTAGTACGGAAATTCAGAAAATACCCTCAAAGAAGTAAACCACCGAAGGAACCAGGTAGATAATGACCACCTTTTCCACCGTTAAAGTTCTCTTATATTATAATGCTGCGACCTCTCACTTACTAACGAAATCGTAGCGCCAAAAATAAAGATCATCGATAATAAATTAATGGTTATTGGGAGCTACACAATGGATTGGTATAGGTAAGTGATGTGAAGGTAGGGAAGTGAAGCTATTGTGTAGCTCCCAAGTACCTACTTCATTTTCTATATAGATAAATTTTCTACTATCCTACCCGGAGTGGAAAAATAAATCGGTAAATATGGGTTGAGTCGATGTATGTAGATAATTATACAATAACACAGAATACAATATAATACAAAATATACACTAAAGAAGAATAAAATAATACAAAAGGAAAAGAAAGAAAGAAATGTCGTGCTCAATCACATTTGACAAAGTGAAATATGTATGCATGAAGCTGTTATCATGTATGGGTTAAGTTGTTATAATGGTGTTTCATTTTGATGTGCAATTGGGCAAAGCCCGCTATGAACAATTTATTATGAAAAGTGCATTCTAGGGGATCGTTCGTGAGAAATAACCTGCCCATAGTCACGAGCTTAACTCAGCGTGGGAGGTCCAATGTATTGTACTCACTATGAAATGATAGATTATTATTATTTTAATGTCATACATTATGTTTCTATGTAAAAAATCGCATTGTTATTTTGAAGAAATAAATTATATATTTAAAAAAAAGTATTATCTGCTTGAATGACATTGTATCGCCGTTCTGATAAGGCATCGAACTATATGTAAGCATCTTGTACCGTGCATTTTTTTCGTCTATCTAGTAATGATTGCGTCAAATTAATCAAATAGGCAGATCATCTTAGCACTTCTGGTGAGAGATTCACTGCAACTCTGACGTCAATAAAGTTTAAGAGACAAACAGACCCCTGATGTTTCATATCTTAATCATACCTCTTTTTTTTAAGAGGAGGTGCAAGTTACTTTTTAGCCGCATAATAAAACGGCAGTGTAGAATCCAAAAATTCATTCAAATTTCCCTAAACTTCGAATTCCCATTTATTTATTCAACTTGGAAGTTTTTCAAGTCGAGTTCGTCCTGCAGGATGAACTGAACGCATCAGATTGATTAGCCCCTATTTACTATCATCTATGTATCACTTTGGTATCACTTTTCAGATCGTGTGAAAACTTACTCTCGTGATCGAAGTAAATCGCGTGATGCAAGTCAAACTCGCGGAGATGGTATGTAGGTAGATTTTCTCATGTGGATACTGTAGTGAACCCCTAAAAGGCTTTGTAGCCGATACACGGGTTGAAGTATTCTGATAACCATAAAATAAATAAAAACGCTGCAAATTCTTTCACCGGGGTTTATTATTCAATTGGCTTGCGTTCATGATTTGAATTTCTACTAAGCTTTGGAGTATGCGTTTTTTACAGGTGATAGAGCGATTATTGAATTTCAGGAGGCACACAAATATGATCAACTGATCAATCCAAATAGGTATTTTGGTTGAGAACAGATTTACGTGCTCTACGCATATCTCCTGAAATTCAATAATCGCTCCATCGCCTGTGAAACAGGGACACTCCAAAGCTTAGTAGAAACTCAAATCATGAACGCAATCCAATTGAATAATAAACCCCAGTGAAAGAAATTTGCAGCGTTTTTGTTCCGGATGGCTTCATTCATTGCTAACGTTTTTTAGGTCACTTACCTATGTGGTATCTACAGGAAAAAATGAATTCATGTTGACCCCTGAAAATGTGGTACCGCGTAAGTGATCTGAAAAATTTTAGGCCATGAAATTATCTAGTTCCCTTAAAAATTCGCCCGATTGTGAAATTGAACTCATCTGCTTCAGTCAAGCCAACGATAGATTCTGGAAGGGAATCGCTGCACCCCAACTAATTTCTTTACAAATTCCCTAACCCTGGGGGTGAGCTGGCCGAGGGTAGGGAGGGAGTAAAAATCGCATTTTTTGTTTTTTGCTTATAACTTGACATGATAATGCGTCAGTTTTTTGTTTTCTCCAACGCATGATAATGTGTGTACCCTCCTGAACGACACAAGGCCGGACACAATTTTGGAGCATTCAATTTAATTTGAATTTGTTAGGTACCAACCCTAAAGGCTATTTTTATTTTCAATGGTCGCAGTTTGAATATTTCGTGCATTTGGGATGGAGAATGTGGATAAATCAATACCTTAACTGCCTATTTCGCTCATTACATCGTAATGACCTATCGATATTCAATGTAGATTATTGATGGCAATGCAATATTTCGAACTAAGCAGCATGTAAATCCAATGTAATACATGTCGTTAGAGTAAGGGGGAACTATCAGTGCTAGTTTCGGGTGTGTTAGACTCAATTAGGAATTTAAGGAAAAAGTCGGAAATCAAGCTTACTAACTACTATATTTCCCAACTTTGTCTTAATTCTAATTCCATCAATTAACCCTAAACTAAAGTCTCTCCTATAACGGTACCTTCGCGTCGAGAATGATGAGGCGACCGCTGGCTCCGAACGCGAGGGGGATTGACTTGGGCACTGGTCACTAAAACGGGGCTAATCGTTATAGGAGTGGGATATGCCGGGAAACAACGGCGAATTGTTTCTTAGCGCAGCTTTCTCCAAACTGAATTTTGTGCCGTTCCCTGCTTACTACGAAAACTCTGCCGTCTTCAATTTCCCGGGGGAAGGCCGCCTTGAGTCGGGTGGAGGGGACACTGGACGCTCACTTCCTTCCCGTGGACCCGACAGAACCACAAATCATGTAGGTGCTGTGCTCGTGTTATACTTCACTACACCCCCTTCTTTCCCTTCTAATAATTTAACCAATTGATCTACATGAACAACTCATAGTACATCTTTTGGAGGACAAATACGGAGTCCTACATCCGAATACATTTTTACGACTTCACAGAGCCTCACCCAAGGAGCTTTTAGCAACCACCGACCCATGTTCTTGCCCAAAATAACCAAACCCAGTCACCACCTCGTAGCGTGGTCCAGCAGCTTTGATGTCATACTTTCTCTTCGAGTCCTGGCAGCTGCTGGAAATTGCTGTCTAGCCAATTCATTGTTTTCTTTCGTTTCATCCTCTGGGAGGCCGCGGGAATGCACTGGAAAATTCTAAAAAATACAGCATTCTGAAGCTATTTTAAAACTTTGAATTCAATTTGTTATAATAATTAGTTTCTGTTGGATACTGGCTTTTAATCAACATAATTGAACACTCAAAACTGTTTTACTCATTCTTGCTTTAGCATACGAACCATATAACGTCAAAACTGCTAGACCACCCTACAAGGTGGGTGACAAGGCTTCGGTATTTTGGGCAAGAAGAGGGGTTGGTCGTTACCCAAAGCTACAATCTCCTTGGATGAGGCCCTGTGGAGTCATAAAAACTCTTTCGGATGTAGGATGTCGTATTCGTCTTCCAAAAGGTCGATTATGCGCTGTTCCGCAAGTCCGTACCAACTTGCACTACATTTCAATCTACATTGAATATCGATCGATCATTGCAACATACAAGGACCATCTACACAGTCCATGCTATGTGTTTTAGTCCCGAGGGTTAGAGGGAAACGACAGGAATGATTGGCAGTTTTACGTACCAGTTTTTAGGAAAAACAAGATGAGGTAACTACTTTTTTTAACCATCAACTTTTCAGAAGCCTATTGATCAAAAACGAATAGGAATTAGTTGAAAGTTTTAGGATTAGTTTCTCGTAGGTATACAAATTTTCATAGGGCCCGAAATTTTCGATTCATAAGCGAAGACCAAATAATTGGAACTTTTTTTCCCCTTTCCTCGTGCAGTCCACAGTTGGGTTGGGGGTTTTTAGTATTTTCACGTGCTAGTTCGAATGAAGATTTTTGCGAGGAAATTAGCTGGGATCCAGCGATTCCCCTCTACAACCCTTTTTTGTTCTTTATTGCCTAGAATACTTCTTTCTTCTCCATTTAGAATATTACTCTCCTCCCCACATCCATTACATATATCCACTTAGTCGTCTTTCACCGGATAGCTTCCGATCAATCTAACATTTTTCAGATTGTTGTGAGACATCACCTTCTCGGGGAGAGTACAGATCTTCCTTAAGTAAGCCGCCGTTTTTTTCATTATAGTAATTACTTTCTTTTTCAGGGATCAAGATGGAATTACCTGATATCCTCACATTAGTGTGGTTTGAATATTGAACTCATTCATTTCCACTTTTCCATTTTCTTCCAAGTTTCGATGATGTTGGTTTATTATTTTTATAATGAACCTTTTTAATCGCCTAAGAAGCATAAACATACCTCAACATAACATATCTCTTTGGAGCCTTACCGAATCAAACATCGTGAAGCGCTGTTTCAAGTCCAAGTTTTGCCCCGTGGTCGCAGAGCCGGAGCTTCGCTCCCGGACAGCAATCCCCTAACCCCTCTCATCCATCACGACTCTACCATCCTCTCACCATCCTGAGGCTCTGTTTGGAGCGTGAATTTTAAACTCTTCTGCTCTTCAATAAGGATTCATAGGGAAATGTTGGAAAACAGTATGATAACATTATACTTTTAATATTATTGTTATTAGGTATCTTTTTCATTTTGGCCAGGGAGTGTAGGTGAGCCTGTGCTGTCAGCAGCCGCCCCTGATTAGTACACAAATAGCTGAAAGCCATCCTATCAATGTAGCAACAAAAACAATTTTGACTTTCACTCGACTCGGAAACATTCAGAATACATTGTGCGCATAGAAGTCATTGGCTCGTATGCATAAAATCGAGGCAGATGCTTCGAAGTAAAAGGTAAAAGTAAATGCTTTACCTCTTACTCCGTATCGAAGCATTGCCTCCAAATCGTATGCAAAAAACGGAGGATCTGCTACGAAGCAGGTGCTACGGGTACCTAGTAAGATCTCCAGCAGTTGTTGGATCTTTATAAGGGACCATCAACCACGGGGCAAGGCCATACCCTTCAAACGCTAAAAGCACAGCGTTTTCGGTGCCCCGCATGAATCTGTATACCGAACTGTTTCTGGAAATGCGAGTGTCGTGAACAGAACCAGGCCAACGTATGTCAACACTTGTGAATCGCTCAGCTCCATCACATGTTGCTTGCACATTAACGCTGGCCACTCCCTTTCTGTTCACATATTCGTCTCCATGAACTTTAGGCTTGGTTATTTTGATGTGCGTGCAATCGAGGGCACCGATAGCAAAAGGAAACGATTTCGACAGTTGCCATACCTGTTGACTTTCTTCGATTCCTTCTTGATTTCTCGGAAACTTAATCCATACATCGGCCTTTTCAATTATCTTCTTTGCGACGAATTCCACCTTGCGCAAAACTGTGCTCTGGTGCACCCCAAGGTCTTCCCCCACTCCATCCTGGATCAGACAGGTACCTTAAAAAAGTTTTCATTTTTTGTTCCGGCAAAAGTGCCCCACCGCTCGTTTTCACCTGTTGTGATCCCAAAAAGTGATCGCTGATCCACTTAACGTTGTCTTCATTAAAACGATATAATTTTTTAAATTTGCTGACCCTGCACGACCTTCTATCTTTTTAAACTTTCGCACTACGCACTGACATAAAAGCTGCCATCCTGGACGGCTTCCAGTTGTAGACTAAGGACCGTTGTCTGCTCCGGACCAGAGTACGATTTTTCGTAGCATCTACTACAGCTCACCTTCACCGACTCCTTTTTATGCATACAATTTAAAGTCGATGATACAGTACCTCGCTTGACTTACTTCACCGTGGAGTAAAAGGTTGTAGCAAATGCTATAGTATTTACTTTTTGTGCATAGAAATCGAAGCATCTACTAAAGAAAGTGAAGTAAAAGCATCTGCTTCGACTTTATGCATACTAGCCATTAGCTGTTCACCCATAAGCCATTTTTTGTAGGTACACCCAATCGCTGATCCTTATGGTCTCCGAACAATGTGCATTATACTCCATTATACTGTATACCCCATTATACTCCAACATAGTTCACATAACATTTCAGAACGGTCTGCACCTTGTCCTTGTGAAAACCGATGCAAATCTGCAAACTCCAAGTCCCCAGATCGTATGATATGTTCAAACGAGAATGGTAAGTTCTGTACCTACAGTACTGATCAAAATAAGCATTACCAACAAAATATGGTAGTTTTTGATTAATTAGCTTTTTGATTAAAAACTTGAAACCGTTCGTTTATAATTCGCGAACAAAAACTATTTTGAGTTAGGGTCTAGTTAGTTTGACTTAGTGGATGCATTCATAGTACAATATTCACTTATAAGCCATTCGCTGTACACCCATTCGCATGGTTTCTAATGATTTGCCTGTAAACCCAACTGTATACCAACTTACATCACATCATATTTCAGAACAATCTGCTCCCGCTCCCTATGAAAATCGACGAAAATCTGCCACCATCAAATCTCCAGATCGTTTGATTTATTTTAACGAATACGGTAAGTTCTATTTCTACAGTATTGGTAAGAATAACATTACCAACAAAATATGGTAGTCGTCGATTAATTTACAATGAGCATTAATTAATAATTAATTCAGTATTAATTGTCTGTAAATCGTTCTTACAATCTACAAACTAGAATACTTTGAAGTAGAATCTAGAATGTATTCAGTGTAAGGTAACTTACAGTATAGATACAGTATTTACTCATTAGCCATTAGATGTACACTCATTAACTGTTCCGTATGTTTTCTTAATAATTTGCTAGTAAACCCAACTGTATTCTAACTTACTTCGCATCAATTTTCAGAACGATCTGCTCTCTCTCCCTGTGAAGACCGACATAAATCTGCAACCAGCACATCCCCAGATCGTTTGATTTATTCAAACGAGAATGGTAAGTTCTATATCTACAGTATTGGTAAGGATAACTTTACCAACCAAATTTATCGTGAATATTAACAATGTCAATGAACTGTTTGTAAATTAATGCACAATTGCTACCCAAATAGAAGAAATCGTTCTTACAATCCACAGACAAGACTATTTTGAAGTATAATATAATCTAGTTGGATGCATTCAGTGTAGGGTAATCTAATGTACAGGGTTCGGCAATGAAAGGAAGATTTCGTAAATAATTTTATTGTTGAAAAATCAATTTTTTTGTAATCATTAATACATTAATGGGAAATTAAAGAGTAGCCGTTTGATATACAATGTTGAAAAAAAATTATTTTTTGAAAAGTACATCTGTCAAATGTCCCCCGATGACACCTATGCATTCATGGAGTCGAGCCTGAAAGTTCTACATAACTCTTTGCAGCATATTAACAGATATTGCTGCAATCTTGTCACGAATTCGTCGTTTGAGGGCCGGGATCGTCCTTAGTGGATCAGTTTCAAACACTTTCGTTTTCAGATAAGCCCATAGAAAGAAGTCGCTTAACATTGCTTGTCAAACACGTTCGATATTTTCAGGGGTTTGACTCGTTCTGGCACTGCCAACTCTTTTTCTAGACGTCGATCCAGTTTTGCTCGGGGTTGTTTACCTACATCTTAATCGCATGGTTTGACGGAACAGGTTGCTAACGCGGTATGTTAAAATACCGTCTAAAATCCCGACGCGTTTGCACTAAACTCTCGCCATTTTGATAATTGCGTAACCGCGATTCACCCGTCCAACCCTCCATGGAGAAATGGCAAACCACTCAGGTCCTGTGACTGTCTTCCCTACTACTTCACCTCACGCTGCAAGCCCCTCCCCAAATATTCCCGTTTCATTCCCGAACTCTGTGTATAGGAAACAGGGTATGGTTACAGTTTTCACTCATTAGCCATACAATGTACACTAATTCGCTGTACCCCATATTTTCTTAATAATTTGCTTTTAAACCCGACTGCATCCCAACTTACTTTGTCAAAACCTTTGTTACGTCAAATTTCAGAACGATCTGCTCCTTCTCCTTGCGAAAACCGACGTAAATCTGCAACCGGCACAGCCCCAGATCGTTTGATTTATTCGAACGAGAATGGTAAGTTCTGTATCTTCAGTATTGGTAAAAATAACATCACCAACAAAATATGGTAGTTGTTGATTAATGAATTAATTATGTTTAAATTATTGCACAATTGGTACACAAATGGCTGAAACCGTTCCTTTCAATGCACAGAAGCCATTTTGACAATGAGTCTACTTGGCAGCGTTCCATATATACATAGTGTTCACTCGTAAGCCATTCGCCATGTATAGCGTAGTTATGTTCTGTACACACTTTCCCTGATCGATATGTTTTCTTAATCATTTTCTTGTAGACCCAGTTGGATTAAGTTACTCCTCATCCAATTTCAGAACGAACTGCTCCTTCTCCTTGTGCACACCGACGCAAATCTGCAACATGCAAGTCCCCAGATCGTATGATATGTTCAAACAGGAATGGTAAGTTCTGTATCTACAGTATTGGTAACAATAACTTTACCAACGACGTATTCTAACTGTTGATCAAAACACAATTAACATTAACGAATACCTAGACCATTCGTATTAGTTATTGCACAATTACAGTCGGGTCACCGTTAAGGCCGGGACACACACACCTGTCCTACACTCTTCCGATCCAGCTCCGATCATGCAGTCGGACGGGTGTCGGAGAGGGCAATGTATTCGAAACTTGGAAGTAGGAGTCTGATACCCCTTCCCACTGCTGCCATGAAGAGGAAATCCAGCGGGAGGGCGGGGCTTGCAGACGGTGGGGAAGTGTTAGATGAGTGTGGAGGGAGTGCTGTCACCTCCTTTCTTTCATGTAACTTCCTACGCTGACCTGACTGTGGTACACAAATAGCAGAAACTAAGTAAGAGAAAAAGCCTAAATGCGTATACCGCGGAACATCAGAACCTGATTTGGCCGGAAAATAGCATGTACATATTGTCGTTTGTTGTTGCATGACTGGTATTGTTCGGATGTTTGGTCTGAGTCACCATATACTTTATCACTCATCCCATGAGAGTAGGACATTCGCAAGTCCCAATCATCGACGGAATTCGGGGGAAAGTAGCCCTGGTAAACCTTCTAGAAGGGGTCAGCATCCATTAGTCAGAGAAAAAGTGGACAACAGTGGTCAGGATGAAGAATTACGAGTTTGAACAACATTGTGTTTGCTAACAAAAGAGTTTTCACATAAGCGTTCAGCAGACTCGTTCTCATTGTAAATTTTAACGGGACCCACATACCCACTAGACTCAACAATAGCCTAAAAAAGTTGGTTTATGGTTGTTCGGATTACCAGCTGACGGTAGCGTTCCGGCATGATGCCCAATTTGCATCGGTAAAACTGTGTAAGGTTTGACTATTCTGAGTATTTCAAGCTGTATTGGTTGATTCCTTATGGTTATCTGAGAACACGCGCGAGACAGTGCTGTTGTCCATAACAAGAATTAAATTGGCTTAGGCCAACAGCTTGTCAAAGTTTGACAGTCAAACGTCGGTGGGGTGGCGAAGAAAGACCCCAAGGTTGAGTGAAAATGCAGGTGTACGAAGTTCCCAAGTGTAACATGTGATATTTCAGTATTTTTTGTAAGTTGAATCACAAGATGATACGCAACTTATTATTCCACTTGATTTGCGGCGATTATTGCATGAATAATACTTTTCTTAATCAAAAAGTAATCATTTACCAGTCTTTTTTGGCTCTCAATGTGGACATAATTAGTAATTGATAATAAGCCTGATGAGATTGAGAGCCTAAGAATTTCCAGGGTTCGTTCCTTGAGCTGTTGATGAACAAAATCCAATGCTGTGCATGAAATTTGAGAATCCGAATCTGCAGGGCTCCCATTTGACATAACGAAGTTAGCGTTTTTCAACATAAGGTCTCGTGAGCTACAGGTCGAGCCTATAATTAGTAGGAGTTCCTAATGAAACTGATTAATATCGTAATTTGTATCAGTCGCAACATGACCCGTCGTTCCGTGACTCCTTATTCGATCGAAGAGATGGGTGAAAACAGGTTTCCAAGGACCTAATAACAAAAAACAGTTTTTCTTTTTTTAAACAGTTGATTTTTCATTGATTTAACCAAAATGCGTTAAGTCAGAAAACTAAATTACTACTTGATTCAGCGTAAAAAAAACTAAAATATTATTTGTATTACTAGGGTTCAGATGTACACTAAACGGGTTTTTCGCAATAAAAAAAATCGGGTGAAAGGTCCAATGTTCATGAAATTACGCGTACAATCCAAATCTGATTTGAAATAACGAAATAAGTATGCATGACGCGGAAAAAAGATCAATGTAAGGGAGGAATCGATTTTTTTCTATCCCTCCGAATAACGGAGATCAAAAAGTGGTTTTTCTTTCAGAAAAGTTTTTTTATAATTCGTTGTAGTACAAACTTTATCTTTATTTACTTCACATCAAATTTCAGAACGATCTCCTTGTGGAATCCGACGGAAATCTGCAAGCGTCCTGTACCCAGAACACGTGATTTATTCAAACGACAACGGTAAGCTCTGTGCATTCAGTATTGGTGAGATCACCATTACCAAAAAAAACTATATTTTAATGATCATTAATGGGTTACATTATGTACAATGTATGGGGTACATTGTACTAGTTTGGGTAATTAACATGCTTTGGACGCACTTTTCGCACTTTTTCTGACAACCGTAGTTATGATGCTGTGATATTGATTTGTCAAGAGGTCTCAAGATTGTTTACCAACCACTGAGCATTGAGGTGGGGGTGAAAGTTATATCATTTCAGTCATTGTCATTTTGAACAAATAACTGAAGATGTCCAGGATCTTGTTCTTGTTTTTGAGAGTTTAGAATCGATTGAGATGGGTCCCAAACCAGATAAAATATTTTGTCAATAACTAGGACATAAAAATGCGTATTCGGGAGCTTTCTAGCCATGCGATGAACAAGTCAAAAGTTCCAGTTTGCTAGTTGACACTTTTTTTCAACTTTCTTGGTAGTTAGGTCATGGTAAAACCATTTCGACAACGTGTCTATTCGGACGAGTTTAGTACGCAGTGTTCACTGCAACATGTTTTTCAATGATTGATAGGAGCCTAAAATATATTAAAATTCACTGGAGGTTATATTTCAGAACGCTCATCTTCTTCTCCTCCTGGGCACCAACACAGAACTACAATCTCCAAGTCTGAGGATCGCTTTGTCTATTCAACTGAGAATGGTATGCTTTGTGTCTATAGTATTGGTAAGAAGACCTTAAAATCAAACATCAAAACATGACAGATTTTCATTGATACACAATTATTATTTAATATACCTACACTTGGTACACAAATAGCGAAACCATTCTTTACAATCCACAAAGAAAAAATAGTGTGACTACTCGTATGCATGTAGTGTACATACACCCATTAACCATTTGCTATACAGTCAGCCATTAGCTGGACCGTTCGTTCTTCTTGTGGGGACCGCCACAGATTTAGACAGTCACCAAGCCGGTTGATTTGTTCAAATGAGAATGAAAAGACTTGGTAATATTACCAACACAATATTCCTACTGGTTGTTAATTAATACACATTGATCATACGAATAGCTGAAAACATTATTTAGAATCCACAAAGAAAACATTTTGACACCTTGTCTATTTACATGAACGCATTCATCAAATTTCAGATCGATCTGGTCATTCTCCTTGTAGAAATCGACGCAAATCTGCAAACTGCCAGTATCCAGACCATTTGACTTATTCAAACGAGAAAGGTAATCTCTATATCTACAGTATTGGTTCGAATTCTACTACCTACAAAAAATGAGGTTTTGATTAATACGTCATTATTTCTAACGATTAAATAATTAGTAATAATTACTTAACAATAAGTACACACATCGCTGAAACTGGTCCTTACAATCCTCAATTAAAAACTATTTTGATATTGTGTCTACTCGGATGCGTTCAGTATACGATGTTTACCCATAAGGCACTCGCCGGTTGTCAATATGCCATTTGCTGTACACACAGTCGTTGGTCCTCTGGTTTTCTCTACAATTTGATTGTAGCTCCTATTAGCCTCGTGGAGTCAGACACAGATCTACAATCTCCATGTCGAAAGATCACTTGGTTTATTCAAATGAAAATGGTAGGCTTGGTATCTATTGTACTGGTTAGAATACCATTACCAACAGAATATAGTACATATTGATTCACAATTCGCAATTAGCACTAATTAAGGCGCACTTAGTACGTAAAAAGCTGAAACAATCCCTCAATATCCACCATGGCTTACAGTTTGACATCGTGTTACCCGGATGCATTTACAGTTTCAATTATTCGTTGGTCCATTGCTGCATTTTTTTCGGTAATGAACCTTTTTTCTTTCTTTCAATTACAAATTACTTTGAAACCCTGTCTACTCAGATGCATTTAGTGTACAGTTGTCACTCATAAACCAGTGCACATTAATAAACCCGCGAGTTATAATTATCTGCGTTTTTGACGTATAAGAGTGTTTGCTATAGAGGGAATGGGCAAAGCGTCAGGACTTGCACCTTTTTATTACATGTTCAGTGATGGAATCACCAAAATTGAATCAGCCCTTCGATTTCACCCTATAGGATTGACTGAAACCGATGCCGAGAATGCGGTCCCAACTAGACTCCTAAAGTGGGCCCAAGTTTCATTAAATTTCGTTCAGTCGTTTTACGGAAGAAAGCTTCAGACGGCGGAAGGGTCTTTACTGAAAATAATAAGATGGTAAGAACAGCTTGGAAGTGAAGAGTTTCGCGCGTCGAGCGCTTGAAAGTTACATCGGTTGGCCACTAGAATCTCCTCCTGCAATCCTCATTAGTGAAGAGAAGGGAGAACAGTTCCTGTGTTCCAATAACACTAACCTGAGTTGGTGAAGTTAGTTAGTTTAGG
Source organism: Creontiades dilutus (assembly GCA_031894815.1). Lineage (NCBI taxonomy): Eukaryota > Metazoa > Arthropoda > Insecta > Hemiptera > Miridae > Creontiades > Creontiades dilutus. Next base: position 1,850,499 of record JAVIWC010000643.1, read on the forward strand.
TGGGAGTAACATGGAACCCATGACCCCCCTTTCTCCCTCAAACTGGTACTAGACTGTAATCCGATTCAAATCTTCCAGTCAGCTAAACATTTTCATGTCGCATTACTTTAAATTATTGAAGACCAATTTACCTCACATCAAATTCCAGAATCTTCAGCTGCTGTTCCTCGAGAAGACCAAGGGAGATCTGCATCCTCCAAGTCCCCGGATCGCTTGATTTGTTCGAATGAGAATGGTAAGTCTAAGGAGCAGTTTTTCTATGAAGCGAAGGAAGAAGGTACTAAACTAATTAGGGCTTTCTTCTTTAATAGTTTGTTCAATGACTTTACGTATGTGTAAGTCATTAAATATTATTATACATATCCTTTGCGTCGGCTTCTCTGCTACTGGCTCTCTGACTAAAACATCCTTTCTCACTTCTCCATCGTAGGATCGTCCCGGTACTTCTGTTAGGCGATACTTCAGAACAGTCCCTTTCTAGCCTCTAAGGGCCAGTTCTGGTCTCCTCCTTCAGTTGGCTTTTTATGTGATCAGCTCCTATCTTCTTACCATTCCCGATTTGCTTCTTTGTGTTTGAGAATTCGAGTGACTTACGTGCTTACACTGTAAAGCCTTACAGCACCCCAATGCTCGCTGCCCACGAACATCTTAGCTTCGACTGTCTCAGGGTTCAGCTCCCCTATCTCTGCTGTAACCTCTGGCCTAACGTTGATTTGGGCGTAAAGAGAAAGTGTGCCTCGCACCATCATCATCTCCCACGTGGCAATAGGTGCATTCTGCCTCAGTTACTTTCCATATCTTCTGCAGGAATGAGCAATAGTACCCATGGGCAGTCAGGAATTGGGTCTTCCCCTAAAAGTTAAGGTAATAACTATGATTCTATATTTGCTCGGTAAAAATTTTAGTGAGGACGAAGGGGAGTTCCCAAGGCTCTAGTTATCTAGCTCTCTTCTAGTTGTGAGGCTCTTCGCACAACTAGACTAAAGGAAGAAAATCCGTTTTATTTATTGTTCATTCTAGTAGAATGAATGGAAAACAAATAAAAACCTCAATTACGATTCAAATAACAAGCTTTCCTAGATGCATTTATTTGCCCACCAAGTTAAAACGGCGGAAAATGAAGGAGGGATGCAATAATGACCTGTCGTTCCCAGGAATTTGTCCGTACTACAGATCATCAAATTTTCGATGGTAGAATTTACGTAGGCGAGAGGTCGTCCCCAAATCTGCAGATATGTGCACCTGCACCACTCCACTCCTTAGCTCGTGATTTCGAGGTTGACTGAAACTAACCAAGTTCGAGAGAATTTGAACAATTTTTGAGGCAAAGTTTTGGTTATAGTTATGATAAACTTCATCTGTTGCATACCTGTTTATACTTTCGAATTTCACAAAAGTATGAGCAGTACTAAATTGTTAGTTAATGCTCGACAGATCGATATCAGCATCATCCATGTCGCGATGGGAGAAGGTCTACTTCTAGAAAGCCTCAGGAAGAAGGTACGTCACAATTACAAACTCTCTCTATTTATAGAATACATCTTGTTCCCACTTTAGACAGGAATCCATTATTGAGTCTTTCGGTTTCGTCAAAACTTTTGTTAATGTGAGGTGAAAGGAAATAGTCCAGAAGGAAATAAAGAGAGCCAAATATGACTGACTTTAACATTTATGTGACATGAATGTCACACAGATATCAAAATCAGCCATATTTACAAGTCATACGGATATTCCCAGCCTTATATACAAGACTGATATTCCTACCTCACTCTCAACGTAACAAATTGTTGTCACTCACCTCAATTTGGAAATTCAACAGTGGACATTGTTGAGAGTTAACCGGATTGGTTGATCAATTGCGTTCTTACACTAAATAAACATTTATTCACTCGCTGTATAACGGGGGAAGAGTAGCATAAACCTTCTTAAACCATTAATCAATTTCAAATAGGACGAATCACAAATGGTCGAGTTACTTGGTGTCCATTCGATTTGCTCTCGTAAGGCTCTTGTTCATTTTAAACATCCTCAGCTGTATCCTTCATCAGTATCGACGGTGATGTAGGATGCTGTGGTGCTAAAGCGTTATTTTTTACTGAACGATCAAAAAACTCGTGCATCGAAATAATTTGTTCATGGCCAAAGCTGAGGTAAAAAACAGATAATTGTTAAGCACATAACCGCTTCAAACATTCAAAGTTGTAGCTAATTTTCACACTTTTTATTTCCTCTAATTAAAAAGTTAAGCCGTTCTCATTCTAAACCCTTAATTTCCCAAGATCCAAAGCTCTTGATGAATTCCTATTTTTTCTACGTTTTTCTCAATTCTCAATGATTTAATTAGGATGAATGATAAAATTCAATTTTATATGTATCTTGTAGGATACTTTCCAGAGACACCTTAAACTCATGGTATCCTTCATTCACCTTAATTTCCGTGAGCTTCTCGCCTTTTCAGAAGACATTAGTGAAACTCGAGTTTTATTTCTGTCAAGTGTGATATAACCAACACTAAAACATCAAAAGTTTGGAAATAAAGTTTTCTTACGTTCAAATATAACAGTTTGAGAACGGAACAGGAAGAAAGACATTCCAGTTCATGTTCTCTAGCATCTCAACCAGAAACCAGAAAAACACTAATTATAACCGTTAAGAGATAATTTATCATGCCAATTGGGTTCTAGAGTGGACAAAGAACCCATTTTTAATCATATCCTTCATTCTCTTTCGGGGAAATGAGGTGGAAGGGAAGGTATCCAAGAAGATACCTGCGTCATTAAGCGTTAAAGATATTATAACAAAACTCAACACATAATAGTAAGAAGAAATGAGGTGAAACCTCCCTCGGTTAAAATGTCTTCAACATTCTTAAGATTATCGAGACGCACTCAATTCACACTACAGTGTGCATCCCAAAGCTTCTTTTAAATTTATATCATTTTAAACATTAAGACATTCAATTACAGGGGTTCCTTCTGCTCCTACTTCGTGTCACAAAGGACATAGGGCATCGACGCAAAGAAGATCACCCTCCCCACCTCTTGAAGAAGGTAAAGGTAAATGATTTTGTGCAATTTATCAACTGAAAACTTCCAAAGGTTTAGGAGTGTACTTTGCGTCCAAAATATGAAGGAGAGAAACGGAAACGTACGGCAATCCAAGTAGGCTCATTTCCATTCGATTCACTGGAGTGTTGTCTACCAGTAACAAACGGATAAAACACTAATTAGGTACCTACTTATTTCAAAATCTTCAATATTTCAACCTTTCAAATCCAGCATTTATGATTGTTCGAAAGTGATGACAAGGACTCAGTCCCGACTAAACGTTAGTGATTTTTCACCAAACTTTAATAAACTTTGGACCAGTAGCTTCAGAGAAACCGTTAGTACGGCTGACCGCCGGTGTTTTTTATTTTTTAGATGTGGATGACAAGTTTGATTTTAAAACACTCCAGTCTAGTATTTTTGAATCTAGGGAACGGAAAGATGTTTGTAGTTGAAATTGAATGAAATATTTCCACTTGAAAGCAGAAAATTTTAAACCAATTACTCAACTAAATCAAATTATCAAGCGGTGTTTCTGTGTTGAATCGTTTCAAGTGTTACCAACCGAATTTTATTCATATGGATCGAAAGACTAAGAAAACCATTCACCTGGACAGAAACCACAACGTCAAGTTTTTCGTTCGCTTTTTCCCGACGACGAGAAAAACGGACACGGAGCATTTGATCGTTGATCAGAACCAGTCAACATTGTACGTGCGAGCCATTCAAGATATAGAAAGGCCCATACCCAAATGGTGTTACTGGCAGTTTAACACTGATGGGATTATGCGTGATGTTTCACAAGAAGTGGCGTTTAACATAACTGTTTTTCCACAGTTGGATTCTGCGTTTAAAGGTACATTAAAGTATCTATTTTTCTACGCAAGTGCCTTGCAATTAATACTGAATCGTCGTTATTGGTTCTTTAGTTCTTGCGATCAATATAAACAATCTACTCAACACAATATTGACTCAACACATGAATGAGTGAAATTCGAATATCAAAGTTTCAAACTGGTATACAGCAGTAAGGATGATTTTCTAACATGAATTAATTGATTTCAAAAGGGGATCTGTGCAGAATAGCTTTTCTGTCTATGACTCAGTTGTGAAATTGATCTGAAATGTACGCCTTGACTGAATTTGAAATCACATCTTTACGAATCATAGAAACATTATTAATATCTTGTCTCTCACTATCTATGATAGGTAGGTGATGATCATTCCAACCACCAGAAATTACAAGAAACATTCTACTGTAGGGTTGGGTTTCTATAAATTTGAGTGAAGCTAAAAATTGATGAATTCAGGGCTCTTGAATATTAAGACTTTAGGTACAATTTGAAACTTATCATACCTTACGATCTCTTCGTTAACGTACAGAGTTAATATAGAGTCAACTTTCGAGAATCTTCACAAGATATCAATAATGTTTAGGATTGTGTTTGGTAGGCACCAAGAGAAACATGTAACTACAGAAGAAGTCAGTACTTAATTTGAGGCACTTATGTAGGATTTTCTCAAAACTCTGTATCCTGGAAGGTGTCGATCTCGTTGTGATCGGTTTTGGAGAACCCGGAACTGGCAAAACTTACACTCTGTCAGGACTGAACAAAACACATGCTGAGCGCGGATTCATTCCAAGAGCGCTGGAAGAAATATTCTTGACCAAAGAATGGCGTACCGACATGAACGTTAAAGTGGCTGTCTCATATGTTGAATTCACGGAAAATAAATGCTACAACCTATTAGGTCCTAAGTTGTCGGAAATAAAGTTGGACAAAATAAAACCTGTGGAAGTGGAACATATGATTGACGCTCTCGATTTGCTTTTTCGTGGTGAACCAAGACGTAAGTATGAGAAAGTGGAATCAAATTGCGGATCTGCGGTCTATACCATTCACATAGAATGTTTATCTGTATGCCAGGAAGATGCAAATATCTTGTCCGCAAAAGTTCATTTCGTTGACACACCAGGTATAGAATCAATTTGGAAGGCCAAAAAGTCAGATGTATGTTCAATTTCATCCAACATGGATAAGTTTTCTGTTGATTGTACTTCACGCTGGGCTTACTATTTAGCAAGATCCATAGAAAAGCCTTGCAAGGGAAAAAACTTCGCCGCAGTATATGGCACATCGAACTTGATAAAGTATTTGAATCGGAGTTTCACCCACGGCGTTGTAACGTTATTAGGCTTTATCAATCCTAAAGGGGATGAACTTAGATTGACATTATCCACTTTGAGGTTTGGTTGTAAAGTTGCGCGATTACATTGTGGTCCGTTAGAGACTCACAAACGACCATCATCTTCCCGTGTTACTGCCAAGCTCAAAGACGAGATTGACGAATTACGATCCCAGATTGAAATGAGCAAACTGATGAGACTTGGGGAATATAACCATTGGAATGTTTGTCAAGGAGAAGCTCAGCATATAGAACGACTTATTAAAGCATACCTCAAACCATCGTACTCTGACAGAGTTACTGAAACATGTTTGTTGTCAACTGCAAGACCCAGTCTACTTCTCGAAGAGATACGGCGTCAGTACCAAGATGAAAGCTTCGCTATTACTTCCAATTTTCCTTTGAAAACGTCTGCCCAATCGGGACTTCCGTCCATATCCGAAGTTCTAATTGATATCAAGGCGAAAAAGGGTCATGGGAAATCTAGAAAACGTCAATCTACAGCTACTATCAATGATTCTAGTGGTGTAAAAGACAGCACAGAAGCCACTGACGACACGAAAAACTATGACGCGAAAAGTATTAAGAGCAGGCAAAGTACGGCAAGTAAGCGAAAAAGTAAATCCGTTGGATCCCGAAAGTCTTTGGCACATCAAGCATCAAAAAAAGGTAGTAAAGGCAGCAAAAAACCCAAAGGATCGATCCCAAAGGAAGAGATTCTACCACCAATCGATGGAGAATTTTTAGCAAAAGGGAAAAAAGATAGGCTTTGGCTTTTGGAACAGTTTTTGCTAAGAAACAAAAGCCTGGCAGAAGAGAGAGAATCCGTTAAGCTTACCTACAGTATGGCAAGAGATGCTAAGCTAGCAAAAGCCAAAGAAATCGATGAGCTTAGAGCTTTATTGGGGAGAACAAGACTTCAGCTCAATGATATTCAGTGGCGTAGAAATTTCACGATGGTTGTTCCCCCCTCTGTTGCCCCTGCTGCAGATGAAAAAGAAAAAGCATTGCTTACTGAGGAAAAGGAACTGTCTGCAAAGATATCCAAAGCCATTGAGGAACTGACGACGTTGCACACGGCACTTAAAGACACCTTGAAGTCATACGACAGTTTTGAGAGCAGATTGGAAAACACTTTCATAATTTGGTGCAGGGAATTGTACCAAATTGAAAGGTTGGAAGAAGAGCTTGGGAACATGACTGCAAGCGCTTACGATCGAGATGTGCCTCGACAAATTATTGTTCCACCGAAATGCCTTGAAACTGCGTCGGAATTGGAGTTTGTCAACATGCAAGAATTACATTTCCGCAAGAGGCGGTTTCAATCGAAATCCTAATATAAAACGTTTTCCGTAGTAGAATATCATGGTTGTTTTATTAATAAAAATACTTATACGAAATAAGAGTATATTTTTATTCCTTCTAGTTTCAAACTCAACTTTTCACTAGCCAAACTCAATATTTCCATTCCCAAACTCGATCTAATCCAAACATGAGAAAAACATACTGACATACTGATAAGCAATTCAATGCACGAACTACTCTTAGTCCGGTTTCCTTGTGATCACATTTATAAACATATATTTTTAAAAATTGCACCAAATTCATAATCTGTTCAAGTCTAGTAGATCGGTCATTAAACTCTCTATCCCTTTTCCCGAAATCGAATTCTATATGATTGGCAGCGTGGACCTGGAGCACATCGGAGGGCTGAAATAAGTTAATATGATCGGAAAGACCTGCAACGGGCGATATTAAGCTACAGGGCGTAGCTCCTAATAACATCAAACTCATGTCTGCTACCGAGTTATGGCACGGAGTGTGGTGCGGAAATGTGCTCGGCAAGAATACTTAATTCGTGGTATCACTACCCGCATCCTCCTGAGCTCTCATCCCAACGGTTGGTCATTTTATAGGGGCACTCCCTTTCATCCTTTTCTCTTTCCTTCATCTTCCTCAACTTCCCAAACCCCTAAGCCCGGTTCGGGTAAACCCAGGCGTCCCTCTCACTTTTATTTCATTTAGTTTTTTCGTTTGCCCTTCTAATCGAATAGCAAAAATCTTTCCAATCTTATATACCTATTTCAGTATTTCAGAAACTGAATTTTAAAAAAATTCGTCAACATGCCTAGGCTTTTTCCGAAACTACTGGACAAAATTTTACGAAATTTGTTTCATAAGTACAGAATTAATCCGGGATGTACCAGTAATCTCGGCATTTTATCATCAACTCTAAACATTCGAAGAAAGATTGTAATTTTTTTTTTTTTTTTTTTTTTTTTTTTTTTTTTTTTTTTTTTTGGTGGATTAAGATAGAAATCAGTTTGCTGATTCGAAAGTGACTCCTCGGGTTGCTGTACTATCATCCATTCTCACACCATTTGAAAAACCTCATCTTCGTGTAGTGAAAATCAAGTCGTCTACGCTCAGGTAGACGGTCAAGCAGGGGAGCCATTCGGCAGGCCAAGTTCAACCGGAGGTCCAAGCTAGACCGTGTGGCTGGCGGCCGCTCAAGTATTTTCATTTTGAATGTAATTACAAGGCATGGGGCGCGAGGTGTCGCGTTTAGTTACTAGTATACCACAAACTAATGTGGAAATAATAAACCGCTGAGTAATAATTATTGCGTTTTTCGATTGCTTTCCAATTGCTAGAAATAGATAGATATGTTTCCTCTTTGCGTAATCATTCATAGTAAGTTCGTAAATCTTAGTTCGTTCGATTTTTTAATGTAAAAGAAGTGCATTTTTCATGATAGTAAAACGTAGTTAGGAGGAGTAGTAGTTGTGCGGTTAGGTAAATGGTTCATTTCATTCTATTCATCTCCTTCATTTTCGAAGGCACTTACATTTGTCTAGAATTATACGTCAATAGAACATAAGGCCCATTTAATAATTAAGTAGAAACCTCAGATGGTGGGTTGTCGGGTGATCTGGAAGATAGTGTGGGGTGTTGGATTCTCGTCAGAAAAAGATCAATGATAATGTAAAAATATTCTATAAGCTTTTCTACACATTCAGCGGATATAAAAGGAATGAATGATCTCATCTAAAACAGTCCAACAGAATATTTTTGATCGATGAAGCTAGTTAAAACTGGCGAATTCCGTGTACTCAAGTCAAGTAATGTACCAAAAAGTGAACGAGTCTAAGCATGCATTTCTGACCTGAAATCATAAATGAATTTTGCTCTGCAATATTCACACCCCTTGATTAAACTTAATAACACAAAAACCTAACCCAACATTTATATTAGAAATATAACGCAATACGCAGAGAGTCACTCATTTTACAGAAATTTGTTGATTAGTTGCACTGATTTGATTTTTGTAATGATTAGAAACAGGAATGCTGGCAGTAAGATCTATCATGAAGGAAAGGCAATCTAGTTACAAACGAGGGTCACCCCACGTAGAATACGAATCAGAATGCAAAGCCTTGCATGTATCCACTTCCACAACGACTCCTTGGCATCAACCACCTAGAATAAGTGAGTATCTCATTTTACATAGTTTGTCTAGAACTTTGGTAATCAGTTGAGACTGGAACAAAGAAATGGTTTCTGTACATTATTTTCAATAATTAACCTTTGTACTTGACCAAGGAAGAAACAATTCTGATCTCAAATGTGGTTTGAACGTCCTTAAGACTCTCGCTTTGAAGCCACTAGCTCAGGGGTGCTCAAACTTAAACTGCTGGCGATCTACTTCAATATTTTTAGACTCTGAGAAGCTACAAGTTTGTGTGATGCAGGGTTGTCGTACATACACGATACACCCTACCGTAGCATATATAGATATTAGCTTTCCGCACAATTTACATTATTTTAGTCAAGGTTTTCGTTAGGTTTACTTAAGTTCTTATCTACAATATCAATGAAAAAACTCCTAGTTATTCAAAATTGCGAGTTTATTCGTTGTTACAAAACAAAAGAGTTACATATGGTGTTAAACTTAACTAAGGAGTGACATTGGAGTTAAAGCGTGGCAATGTCCTGCATATTTTTCATGATGGTGCGTAACCCTGGCTAATCGCAAGCATGATGACATATGATCATCAGTTAGTCGATTGCGATGTTTGACTTAATTATCTCAATTTCAGAAAATGCAGACTCGCGCGTTCCTTTGATAAAGCCGCCTTTTGCCGCAAGCAGTGTTATTACGCAATACATTTTTGTAGTTTAGTTACATACTTATTAAACATTTTTTTCTTCTCGAGATCTACTGCATCGATCGACCGTTTGAGCACCCCTGCACAGCTTAAACTGCCCAAGATAAGCTTCCCAATCTACACCCCCGTCAAACGGTGATGTTTTCGTACTGCGGAAAGGTTTTTTCTTTTGTAATCTCCCCAAAATCCTATCACGTTGCAGACCAAAAATCTCTCCTAAGTCTTGAGCAAAGGTTTTTATTGTTCCTGAGACCTGAACGTGTTCATGAACATTCCTCTATAGTGCCGACATGCTAACCTCGTTAGATGAGCCCGGGATAATTGCTTTCAGCTTAGTCTCCTCTGAATTTTTTAAGCCACTTTTGGAAATGTAATGCTCAGAGTGTATTCTCTTAAGGATGCAATAGGGCTTTTCATTCCCTATCTGTTTGGACGCGAGAAGCTTACTAGGCAATATTTAAAGGAACTGTTGTATACATGGAGGGGTTTCGATTCAAACTCCAACCTGTTGCCAGGGAATTGTTCACATTTGGGCAAGGGGAACTCAGAGAACTCCCATAAAAAGGAGAAATTGTGCATCTTACTCCTATGGAATCTTAGACTGGTCCCCTGGTAACAGGTGGGGATGAGGGAAAAAATGTCTGGCTCAACATCCAATCATTCTACTACTTCAAAGTACCATTAGTAGACAACATAATAAATTCCACATTAATCAGGTGGACTAAATTTTCATTCGGATCGAGGCGTTTTATTCATCTATATTAATAATAAACACATATCTAATTACATTTTCACATTTCTGTTCGTAGGCCCTGAAGCCGAAGAATGCAGCGTTAGGGAACCTCGCCGTCGTAAGCGACAAACCAGATTACGTAGATCTCGTTCTTCTGGTAAATCTACATACCTCCCCAACACCGCATATACTTAGTTATCATGTACAACTAAACCTGTACAATAGTATCAGGTGTACCTACTCGAGCTTAACAACCTAGTATCGTAACACCTAGTACATACAAAATCCAATATGAAGAAATGTTCTACAAAAAAATAACTACATCAGTAATTATACATTTCTTGAAAAGCGATTAAATAATTTATGGGAACTTTTTGGAATCGGGTACGCAGTTAAAATCTATTACATACATATACTACATGTTTACATTTTCCTTGGAATGTTGTCGTCGAGGCATTATGGCTGACAGGCGAGTCATCGTCCCTTCCAATAAATATTAACCGTGGCTTAACGAAAGCAACTTCAATGTTGAACATTTCGCATACATTTGTTTCGTATTTTGAAAAAAAATTAAAAGCTGAAATATGAAAATTAGTGTTCTAGTTCGTTTCTCTCAAGTCCTGTGAACCTCACACATCCAGATTAAATAAATAAAATACCCTCATTCTACATACTGATGCTTCTGGCATCGGAGAGTCAGACGATACCTCATTAACCCTACAACTAAACCTACAATACAAACACGTCCGCGCTCTTCCCAACACCGTCCTTCACGTTCGACCAACTACAAGCCACACAATTCGCTGGCCCCCACCTTCACAGAATGGCCCTAATCAAGCAGCCATCAAGTGGCATACACATCTAATGCAACAACTACGCCCACACATACCCACCCCCCTACCGTTAAAAAACTTCAATAATGTTCATTAAATATCACACCCAGCAAATAAGGCCACAACCCGCTTACTACAAGCCTAATGCTACTGGCTCGAAATAACTTCGTCAAGGTCTTAATTCACTATACTCTCAAGCTGTAAACTACTCACTATACACTATTCACTTATTCCTGTGGAAGAGTGAAAATCACAAGACGCATCAGAGTACAAACCTGTTCACATCGCAAAGCATCACCGCTTTCCCACTGCCACATCAACCTGGTTGGACCTATACTCACCTCTGCGGGATTTAAATACTGTTTAACGGCAGATGACAGGGCCACTGGAAAACCAAAATGCGTCCTGCTGTGACACATACACTCTGAAACGGTTGCGAAAGGTTTCTACAACTTCCAGATCTCCCTTTTTGGCACATCGGAAAGATTGACAGTTGATCAGGGCATCCAATTCTATTCACACCTCTTCTCAAAATTCTCATGACTAATGGGCTGGAAAAAAGTTATAACAACGCATGTCACCGTGAGAGTAACGGCTTTATTTGAACGGTGGTAACCTTCACTAAAATGAGCATTCATGGCCGCCTCTAACCTAATGAACTTGGCCATAGCGTAATAGTTGATGCATCGTTCCTGGTAAAGGTTCGGTTGTCTTCATTCCTTGCATCTGACGGTATCAAGTCTACCAGAGGCTGTAGGATTGAATGTAGAAGAATTATGAACCGGTAGCGGAAATGTTCGTTCGAATCATTTCTGTTTTGAAATGTAAATAAGAGATCCCAATCTTAGGTACCTCATGGCCCAAAAATGTTCCTGGCTGTAGGCCTGGCCTCCACCTCGATTTGTTTATCTGAAGTCGAAACGTCATATGTATTACGACCATTCCCGAATATTTAACCATCCCGAACTTTAAAACAATTGTAATAATTAAACTTCGACGAATGTTCTCTAAAACGAATAAAATGTTTTTGTACAGACAGATGTAAGTCCCCAGATTCGTCAGGCCACTCTAGCCAAATGAAAAGTTTGGTCACGCTTCCTTTGTACACTCCTAACTCCTCCAGGGTGTCTAGCAATCAGAACTGGGATTCCAGGGAAAGGTAAAATTTTAGATTGAATGTTTTTATAGAATACTCATTACTTGTCTTATGGTTTGGCTTATGAGGCGACCCACATTTTGATTGGCACCTTAGAATGCCATTGAATATAATGAATTTCATAATATTTGTTTTTGGTTTATTATTCAATAATAAACCATTGTAATCGCTCTTGAAAAAAAAATTCTAACCCCCCTGAAAATTTCATGGTTTACGTTTCAAAGGGTGTAGAATCCGAATCTGCATAAAAAATTTTCCGTCCGCCCGCCGTCCGCCGTACGTACGATTTCTCCCAAACGGCTGAAGCAAAAAAGCTGAAATTTTCAGGAAAAAATCCATGTTGGTCCGTCGATGACCCAATTCTAGAGCCAGCTCTCTCACTTAATTTAAAGTGCCCTTCAAGGGTAGTCAAAGTTTTGTAAAATCCCTAAAAACCTCAAAAAAGTCAAATCGGCCTAAATTTGTACTCTTTTTGAAGAACACTCCACGAGGAATCGAATGAGCCCCTCCTCAGGTCCTTAGGTCAAACCATTCCCGATCTATGGCCCGATTTATTGTGCCAACATTTGCATTATTTTGGTTTATTATTGTTTTTGTGTTGAAATCAGTAACCTAGTGACGTAGTGATGTAATAATGTGGATACTGGAGTGAACTAAAAGCCTAAAAGGCTTTGTAGCCGATACACCGGTTGAAGCATTCTGATAACCATAAAAAACGCTGCAAATTCTTTCACTGGGTTTATTATTCAATTGGCTTGCGTTCATGATTTGAATTTCAACTAAGCTTTGGAGTGTGCTTGTTTCACAGGTGATAGAGCGATTATTGAATTTCAGGAGATATGCATAAAGCACGTAAATCTGTTCTCAACCAAAATACCTATTTCGATTGATCAGTTGATCATATTTGTGTGCCTCCTGAAATTCGATAATCGCTCTATCACTTGTGAAACATGCACACTCCAAATGCTTAGTAGAAATTCAAATCGTGAAAGCAACCCAATTGAATAATAAACCCCAGTGAACGAATTTGCAGCGTTTTTGTACCAATATGAAGAGAAAAAAGCAAAACCTATTTGAAAAATCCATTTATTCCAAAGCATCTCATACAGTTTTGAAACATTTAGGCCAGAGGGAAACTACAATGAATATTGCCGATTGAATCCCCGATGGAGGAGAAGCAGGAACCTTACCAGGGAAGCAGCTGCCTCTCTAGGTAGAATGGAAGGTAAATGTACACGTATAGCAAGGAGTTATTGGTAACGGTCAAACTACTGGCCAGAGGTCGAATCTAGAGCTAATTTGAGACAAAATTTCAAGGGTCAAGGGAGAAAACGTGGAATCTTCATCGAAATCCTACATTTCGCATGCCTTAATGGCTTTTTCAAGTCACTGTGCTTGGAGCTAGGGGACAAGATGTTACGTGATTTTTCTTTCTGAATAGAAAGGCGAAGGGATCTCATATACCAACCTGACTGGCTTAAATAAATATTCTTGAATAAAAAAAATTAATTTAAATTTATAAACTTTTCAAAAATTTATTTGATTAACTTTTCTTAAAATGTTAATTTAACTTCAAAACACTGTTGGAAAACTGAAGTTTTGGGGTAACTTTTGCATGTAGCACGTAAAACCACATGGGATTGCGTTTTCTGACGAACCACTGTACAAACAATTTTTATGATATGTGATTACTCTTTTAAAAAAATTGAGAAGGCGTTTTTGAGATCTATATTCGAAAACAACTAAATATCTTAAAACTGAAACAACTCGGAATTTCGGTATAATATGCGTTCTAGAACATTTTCTGTCACAAAGCTGTTGAAGAACTGAACCTAGCCGGTGGTTCGAACTTATCGTTTGAACCTTATTACAAAACGGAGCCCTGGAATTGGATACCTAAGTAAAAAAAGGCTTTTGGATCAACTGCAAGAGATCATTCTGCTCATCATTCAGTGTCTTCAAATTATACCGCTCAATTAATTTGTCGTCTTAGTGTTATTTTAGTTTTCAGTTGACCTTTGGAGAAACAATAAATACTTAGAAGAACTTGTTTAGATGCAGAATACAAATATTGAATGATGAAAAACGTTGCCCTTCTGAAGTTAGTATACGTCTATATTTGCTCCTTCCAGCATGCAATAGGAGACCGACGAGGAAAGAATCCATGGAAGCTGTTGCCTCAATAAGTAGTGAGTCTGTCAAATAAAAATTATATCCTAGTTTTATACTTGACAAATGTCCCTTCACTTGAATTTACATATTCATTCATAATAAGTAAATAATTATAATCAATATAATAAGCGAGACAACAGTAAACCATATGCACGAAAGAGTAACATCAACAATTACAGAAAGAAGAAACGGTAGTGCTGTTTTCAACTTTAAATTATTGGAACGTTTGAAATTCAATGTGTGTTCATGTTATATGTGCAACCATACTGTTTTATGATTACAAATTTTATGGTATATTTTTTCATACATGCAAGTTTTAACAAAATGCAGTTGATTCAAAACTGCAGAACTTTTGAAAGAGAAATTAGAAAATTAACGTAATAAGGTGTAGTAATGCCAGTACTGTACACTGTACAGTGAACAGAGGCGGATAACACTGAGCGTGAAAAAAAAAAATCAGATGAAAGTAAATGCAAAGTTGAGCAGAGTACCATTAACTACACTCTCCAATCTTAATCCGTTAGCGAAATAGGACTTATTTCAGTTTTTTTATATGGAAAAGATTTTTGCCATAAAAAGCCTCGTCTTTCCACTTTAGAAAACTTGTTGATCCTTTGATCCATATTTTCGGATTTAGCGTCTAGTTTTCTATACGCTGGTGCACTTTCATAATCCGGTATTCTTTAAAATTTTGGAAACAAAAATTACTGAAAAGACTGGTACATTTCTCGTAACATTGTGTAGTTGCCCCTTCGATAAGCTGAATGTGGATGATTCCCGCAGCACTCAAAGGATGTCCCAGACGCGTGGAAGGCGTCTGGTATATGTCCGAGGCATATTCACGAGCAAGGCAAACTAACCATATCAATCACAAACTGCATTTCCAAAAAACGTGGTGGAAGGCCGTCAAGTTTCAGAAAATCTTGCCAATTTAATCAGCTTTTCGATTGTATGGCCAGCTTTGCGATTCCTTGTCGATTTCATTGAAAAAACAGTAGGAACCCAGATTAATACGGTGTCTAGTCGCGAGTTCTCAAGTGAGTCAAGAGCAGTCAAAGGTCTTATAACATCGTTCTTGTTGATGAATAAAATCTTCAGAATATGGAATTAATACATATAATATTCAATTTTAGAATATAGGATTTTACTCAAAATATGATGTTTAGTTTTCTCTAAAACAGGCAACGTTATCTTGTGACGAGTATGCGAAAATGAGATTTTTTCGTGTGGGGGTTTCATCCATCAACAATGGCAAATACAAGAAAGTTGAGAATTCCTTTGTTATTTTGCTCGTAGATAATGTGTTATCGCATTCAAACTTGCACTTTTTCATAACATTTACATGGAATCATGAGACAGATTACATTTGAAAGTATTTCTATAAAGTTATTATTTTTATGAATTTTGTTTTATTTTGTCCAATTTTACTGCAGATGTTCCTCCCTGTGAAAAATGCCCAAGAGTCAATTGTAATTGTGCCGCTCGCCAGGTCCAGAGAGAGTCTATGAGTAAGAACCATCTTAATTTAATTCAAAAATATCTTTTGATGATTTGTCGTACTACAAGTATGGATGTTTTGAATATTGATCAGTAACAAGAAAACATACCCACGGGAATATTCAATAGATACGGGTGAAAGAACTAGTGAAATTGCTACATTAGGGTGCACACGGGCAACATCATCTAGCTTTACATGGAGCTTTGCAAGTGTGATTTTCTATTCTTCTATCGAAGGTAATGAAACTGCAGTTGCACACGAATTCGTGCAAATTCAAAATTCTCTTGCCAACGATAGTCCAATTCCTCGTTACACACGAGAAAATCACTCCCCATTCAATGTAAATTTCTTGGATCTTTTTGACACTTATCATTTGAGGATACTGAAACTATTACATTTTAACGGTAGCATTCTTCCTTTTATTTTCAGTTAAAAGGTGCAGACTAGCAGGAAGTGAAAGGATGATGCCGAAATCGTTTTTGCCGAGTGTACCGTCAACAATTAGTGAGTTCAATGAAATCATAACATGAAGGCTTGAAATACTATACGATTCAGTACGCAGGACAATTGGAGAATTAGAACCATCGTCAAACTTATATGTGTAGGATATTTGATGGATAGAGTTCCGTCAAAAAAAATATTATCTAATGTTACATAACATGTTGACAGTTTCATGTTAGAAACCCTTGATATAGTTAGGTTATTATTCATTGAATCATTATTTTGTAGAATCAAAGGAAGAGAGATTGCTCGACGAATTGGAAGAACAGAAGAAGGCCAGTATGTTGATCTGAGAATATTTGATACTCAATACTATAAATAATATTCATTCAATAATAAGTGATAAGTAATGCGTATTTACAATGAATACAAATATATTAGGTATTCTATCATATATTTTGCTCTCATCAAACACGGTTTGGATGAAAGACAGTATTGATGGGAAATTGTCCTTTTGCGTAAACTACATTTTGAAGTTCATAAGAATACAGAGGAAAATAAAATGTATTCAAAGAAACTAAAGTAAACAAAGCTTTCGAGGAAGAAAAAAATTGAAGGAGGCAGACATGTTGAAAGTTGAACTGTTTAGGATTCTTATGCACGTGAGGAATGTGTAATTATGTTCAATGTAACAAAAGAAATCAAGTGTGCTCTTCTTCTTGCAAAGAGGCCATTGGTGACCTCTCCATTGAGATTTTGCATATGTGCGTTTAAGATGAGATCTTAAGTGCAATTTAGAGCCAACTCTATCCGTCCTGAGCAACGACAACGTGAGGTTCGTGTGAGTCTACACAATGTCCTTCGGGACCGCCCGATTGGCCCTTTCTAGTCCTAACTTTCAAGGAGGGGCCTAATTGTGGTCAATGGCTGCACCTGTCTCACCCAAGGGCACCGCTAGAGTCGGACACTGCTCATTGTGGGTGGGAGATGTAGAGAAAATATATCCTTCCGCCACATTTAGACGATAACTCAGCCATCAAGGACTTCCGAGTCCTGCTTCGACCCTCAGCGGATTGATTTTATACCTGTCCCAGTTAGGGTCTAGTCCTTGCCATCTTACCTGGGGCCAACAGGCCTCTACTACGAAATGTGATATATTACTTTCCACTTATCCATAGCTTTGTTTCGCTTAAATGTAACGTAAGCCTTGTCATATACTTCTTTTAGTTCACTAGTGTCACTGAGAATAAAAAAAGATAGGACATATCGAGGAAACGCTAACTTCTGAATTGAATTAAGAGGAGAACGACCCAGGTTTTCCGATTGTTCCGTTGCATTTCTTGATGTCAAAATCAAAAACTGAACTGATTGCAGAATGAGGATACATGCATTGGTTATTGGATCCTCTTTTTTTTCGGTGGCAGGTGAGGAAATCTTTGAGATCCTTAGGTGGAAATCGGATCTCCTAAGATACCCAAAAGAGACCGCACTTTGGGTTATGTGGGATTCAAACCCACTAAAACCTCACCTTCCATTTCCCACGACGGAACTCAGCCTGGAACTGTTTGGCACATTACTTCAGGCTGGTTCTAGGGAGGGATTTGTTACTCCTCTCGGTCCGTGTTCTCTCTGCTCTGCCTCTCCCGTTCCTTCACAGCCTTTATTTTCAGGATCCTCTCAGAAAAGGATGCTACGGCGGTCCAGTTCTGTTCACGGTCAAGCATTTTACTCAAGATACATTCTGGTGTCATGTCCTTAGGTGATAGCTCCAGTGTCTGCTGAAGCCAACTTTTGTTGGCAGCCCAGTATTCACATTTAAAGAAAGTATGGAACACATCGTCATCATCCTCTTCCTTGCAATACGGGGGCGTGTCTAGTGTCACTGAGAATAAAAAAAGATAGGACATATCGAGGAAACGCTAACTTCTGAATTGAATTAAGAGGAGAACGACCCAGGATTTCCCATTGTTCCGTTGCATTCCTTGATGTCAAAATCGAAAACTAAACTGATTGCACAATGAGGATACATGCGTTAGTTATTGGATCCTTTAGTGCAGTACATTATGTTGGTGATTAGAAATTAATCATTGTTAATCAAAATATCTTTGTTTGTGCTCTATGAATCTAAAAATTGTATTAGTTCAAATGCGAACTAATGCTAATTTTTACATTAAGGCTTATCATCTTCATAATCTTTCGGTAGATGAAATATTTATTTGATTCATTTTGAATTAAATTAAAATGAATTAAATATCGCAGCCATCACCCATACATAGACGTTTAGGGATGGGCTTACATTGCCTTAAATTTGACATCAATAGTGATGGAAAGTGTGACAGCTACATTACCCTATTTGTGCATTAAAACCGATGTAAGGGAATTCATTACTCGAACAACCTTGTTAAGGATATCCTCAGTCACCGCTTCGAATTAACGGGGAGGAATGTTCTACTCTACGACGCACAGTGGTCGTTTCCCCCAATCTAGCTCGTAGTCTAACCGGCAAAATTTTGCACTGTCAATGGGTTTGAACAACTCAGTTGACATAAAATAGTGATCGTAGAGTTCAAGCCAAATCAGGTAAACTTTGATTAATTTTGACCAAAAAATAAGATGAGGATCGGAAGAATTAATCGTCGAAATACATCGTCCAGGTTCTTCTCTCTTCGTGTTAATACTGTAATTTTTCCTGAAATTCGAGTAAATCTACCAACAATGCAAGATAGATGATTATGCGTTATTTCTTTTCCCAACAGGTTATAAAACACCGGGGAAATTAAACAAATGATATCATTAGCGCTCCAATTAGAGATGTTATGAATTTAAAATCATTGCAACTCTCACACCAATTTTTCAAAATCTAATAAAAAGAACGCTACCTACGGATAAGTAAATCTACATACCTTGTAAAAACACTATAATATTACCCTTACGACGAATTAGGTCAAGTACTGCCACTGTTGACAGTCGCTCGTTCATGGGTCTATTGAAGCTTGCCATTTGGGCTTTATTGTTGTTTTTTCTTTCATATGTTTAGGAGTAGATTCTGACTAAAGGCGGGCCTGAACCAATTAACGGAAAATTTGAATTTTTACAAGCTAGATAGGAGAAAATACCACTGTGCGACGTACTCGATGGATCGCAACACCATCCCGGTTGTGGTGTGAATTGTGACGGAATTCACACTTAAGTACTTACATACCCAAATTTATTTATTTTTTCTCCTATCGACGTTTTGGTGATAGGATCAATTTATACTTATGCTTAGGAATTAGTTACTTAGTTGACACTACACATTATTCAAACTGTTGACAACATTTTTGTGCTGTAAACGTTTCAGGTGAAGTCGCCATGGAACCTACATCTTTGTCTGAGCCCTCACGAAGGGTCCGAAGTGGTAATCAATTTGTATATGAAATGCGAAACCTGAACTTTCAAACTGCAAGGCTGTTTAAAAATTATAAACCCCTATATACTAATTTGATATGATTCAGCATATCTTGAAATGTAAAACAATTAGAGTTGAGAAGGATTAAAATTGCTGTGTTTTTCGTCAATTACGTATATTCATTATTGAAAATAATAAACAAAAATTACAACATAGAGAAAAAAACTGAATTCCAAAATCGACAATACAACATTAAATTAACTACCTACTACAAAGGAAATTCGTATGATTCGGTAAAAGAAAAAAACATGATGGAATGAGGCATTGTTGATAGAACAAGATTTGTTAAATTTGATTATTTCTTCAACGCACCGCTCCATACCTCTTGTCAATCCCAAAATTACTGCAGTGTGATTTTGTCTGAATATTATTACGATTACTGTTATATAGATACAACTTATTTTAACCGACTTGATTTTTAAATGTTTAAATGAATATAATATTTTCGATACATATCCACCTCACCTAATGATTGTATTCATTTGGTTTAGAATCATTAAAAGAACTGCAACTGAAGCATCCTTCAATGGCCGATCCGCAACATCAAGAATCCAAAGGTACTACCACCCATAATTTATTATACACCACGAATAAAATTAAAACTTATATAAAAATGAATGTTCTTACAGCCGTTAAATATATAGGTATCAGATAACTGTTATATGTGGAAGCACTATCACGAGATGGCAGCAGTGTCGTCCAACATCCTGCAATTAATGATGAACCATACTTCAAGTATTAAATACAGACAAGAGGGTTTCCGAGCAAAACACTTTGTCACATCACTTGATTTATCCGTGTATACAGATATTATCAAATGTCGAAATAGATGACAGTTATTTCGGGTACAAAACCAAATTGGGTTCTAAATTGACGTGACATTTCAGTTATTTTGCACCGTGAATATTAAATTGCTGTTGTTTCTATTTCTTCAAGATTTACTTGAATTCCGTTCATATAATTTTACAGTTAGCGGCCCGATTTTGCGAGACTCCCACGTTTCTCAACGCGATCGAGCAAGCAGCGTAGGTAAGTGCTTCTACTGGTAGGATTTTCATTGAATAGAAGGAAAGGTTTCAGTGCAAAGGGTTATGCCGCCATTAAAAAATTAATTTAAGAATTCGAATAAAGGTTCATTGACTAACCAGCGAACTAAAAAGCACTACAGGCCGAGATGGCCCTTGGCTTCCCGAACCACCGGGTACGGTCATCCGCCTGAGGCCTTCGCATCCCCACCAACTGGAGGTTCCTCAAGACCTCATCAAGCCAGCGATTCCGAAAACGACCACTTCGTCTTCTAGTTTCCATCCGAGCTCGCAGCATCATTTTCGGGCAGGCCCCCTTTGACATGCGATCAACATATCCTAGCCATTGTATGCTCCCAGACTTGACAAGTCGGATTATGTCTTCATACTTTACCAATACATCAATTCTGCAACTTGTCTAGTTCTCCAACTTTGAACCTCTCTGACTGCACCATAGATTCTTCTTAAAAGCCTTCTGTCAATTACCCGCAGTCTTTTCTCATCCTCAGCTCTCATGGTCCAAGCCTCGAACCCATTACAGACCACAGGCAGCACCAGGAATCTGTAAAGCCTCATCTTTGTTGTCCTGGAGATCAAGGCTCCGAACAAAGGTTTATTATTTCTTTAATAGATAGCCGACCGACGTTATTCACTTATCCACATTCCAGGTACATTGTTGTCACGGAGGGTGTTGCATTGGTGGGGTGCGCTAGTCTAAGCACATCCCAGCCGTGCGATTCTGACCTAATTATATCCTCTTCGGTTCATCGGCCGCGTTGTTTTTATAATGTAACGATCTTCCGGGGGGGCCACTGGACCCGATGACCCCCGGGCCCGCCCTTCGTAAGAAAACCCGGATTTCCTTAAAACTTTTTTTAAGGCGGGGAGAGGCAAGATGGGATCATTCTCAATTTTCCACAATCGATATTCCGCCCTTAATTTTTCTCTCTCGCAAAATGGCCTTTTTTTCTTTTTTTTTTTTTTTTTTTTTTTTTTTTTTTTTTTGGGTTAGATAAATTATGCCCGTGGATCCGGATTTTCTGTACACGGTCCTCAATGCAACTCCTCAATGTCCCCGCAAACGTCACTGAGCATGCATCTATTTTTCAATAGCCTCATCAAGTAAATACCGAAGTCGATTTTGATTCGAATAAGGCATATGCGTAAAAAATGTAAACTCGGCTTCTCGCTCTGTAACTTTATTCTAAGTTCCTTGCAAAGAATGCCATTCATATTTTAGCGCCACACGTCGGCTCAACAGCTGATCAGTGTGTTTCCATACCTTGTAATTGACTTCTAGATGTCCCAAAGACTTGGTGTAGGATGAGTTCATCTGAAACATAATTTTGTAGATACCAACACTTTACTAGTCTCTCTATGTTAAAAAATCGGATGTTTCTTTCTTGAAACGGCGCTACAACAACAACGCACTCGATCCTCTGCCACTCTTTTCCAGTTCTGAACTCCAATGGTTCTGACATCATCCTCCACTTCACTTCATAGGCCTCCCGCGTCTTCGCTTCCCGTCCATTCTTTGGCTCATCAATCTCTTTGGAATACTGTAATCAGGCATCCTAATGACATGACCAAACCACCGCAATCTTTGTGCTTCAATAAATTGAAGAATATTCTCTCCCTCTATCAGCAAGTCAAGTTTCTCATTATGGCGAACTCTCCATGTACCTTCGACACAATTGTCAAAATACCTGCAGCGGTGTGTATACCGACAGTAACGTAGCCACTTACTCTTAAACGTACAACAACTGAAATGTAAGGAGATAAAATAAAGCATCTAATCACGCTTAACTGTTAAGTTATTAGTTAAGTTAGTTGAATCATGTTAAACCAAAAACTTTTTCAGAATTCAAGCCATTGACTGAGACTATAGATCCTGAATCAGTGGGTAGCGTACCACGTACGTATTTTTATTGTTATCTCGCATACACATTCTTTGTTATGCATATTATGCGTTGTTAAGAAACATATGATGCTTTTTCAGTCTCTTTCAGTCTGTTTCTTCTATTTATGTAACAGTTGATTAACCATGTCCGAAATGTTGAAAGGATTCGAATCGGTAACCGTAAGATAGAATCAAAAATAAACTTTATAAATGACAAAGACAAAATAAATAATAGGTTCAATAAAATTAAAAGCGAAGAAGCGAATCACTTTGTGTCGCTCAAATTTCACAGATTTTTGGCGATTTTTCGAAATGGGGTGGATGGGGCGGGAGCAACCAGAAATGTGTTTCAGACAGAACTCAATCCTAGATGTCAACATCCTCCCATTCTACTGTGTCAGTGTCGGTTGTACCTCTCTAGCTATTCTTCTAATTTCGATCAATTTGATTCAAATCGAAAAATTATTTTCGGACCATTCTGAGACCGTATCCTTGAAAAAAATATAGGTTTCACCAACCAAAATGGTCCCGAAGCTGGGTGGGAACTCCAGAGGAGATTTCCAAACAGGCGTATTCCCAGCAGAAATGTGTTCCTAAGGGTATATATGTAGATTTCTAACAATTTGTGCCTGTAAAACCATAAACCGACAGCATGTCAGCTAAAAGGGATTCAAAAAACTTGCCACCTCAATAACCAAAGGAAGAGGATCTGAAGACAAAGCCAACTGTGCTTTGAGCATACCTACTTTTTACTGTCGTTGAGACAGTGAAATGGATACAGCGAACGACACATTATTGTTATTTTAAATATCTAAAATGAACCACGTTTTCGCTACCAGCACAATGTCTTCACCATCGAAATTCGCGTTGAAAATCCCTCGAAACTTGTCTCCTAGCTTGAAAACGGTTCTCGTCGTAAGGTAGTCATTTTTCAACCCAACACATTCCCAGAACCCATAATGTCGCCTTCAAAAAACATGTTTTCCGACGAGGAAACCGGATTTTCTCCCTTACTGGCCTGAGTTAATTAAAATTTGAGGCTACTGTTGAAAAGCTGAGCTTTTTGACCAACTTTCTAAGTAACAGTACAAAATTTTCATGTAAGAAAATTAGGTTTTACAGGTTATTAAAAAAAACAGTAATTTACCGGGTTTGACACATTTTTCACTTTAGACCCATTCTTTACTCATTAAACCTAAACAAAAATTGTTGGTTTGCCATTAAAAAGATGTTTAATTTAATGTTCTTTCAAACGGTATCCTCAGATTTGAGATTCGTTGGGATGTGAGGCAGTTATGGCTGTCTTTGTGACGGAAAGTCGAAAACACGAAAAAATGCTTAATCCGTGAATAACTCGGAAACGAAGCTTCTACCAAAACATTTCTACTAGGCTCCTTTCGTCACAAATTAGTTGTATAGGATGCACTCCTTGCCGAATGTTCACTGTCAAGTGGAACACCCTGTATAGAATATCTGCGATATTGATGGGTATTGGCTGGTATGTTTACGACAAATTTTGTAGGGCTAGCCCAGCTTGCAATTCTCAACCGATTTTAATGATTCTTCGACCCGAATTTTGTAATGGCTGTGCAACAAACCTCGGAAATTTTGCTTTGGTTGACAGTAGAGGGAGTGGAGTAACATCCAATCCTTTCAGGTGCTCGTCAAGTGTGAATTTTCGATCGATTCATGTCATTCTTTTTTGTTCAATTAAGATTTTTATGTACCTACTACCTACTTGAAAATATTTCAGCTCATTCCGTTGCCATTTTGGAAGGGAGTGAATGGAGGAGGTGATAGTAATGAATCAGTATTTCTTTAGTATTTTTGAAGATTTGAATTTTCAGTTGAGAGAGGGAAATTAGGACAGTCCATTCAAACTACCGATTTTCCTGATTCTTTTTTGTTTCGATTAAGAACTTTACTCTAGTTTTGACACATATTTCAGATCTTTTTGATTTAATAACGGAAGTAGTTGAATGGGGGGGGGGGAGGGTAACACTAATTACTCGTAGTCTTCACTATTTTTTTAAATTAACCTTTCTTTTTTTTACGATCCCCCCTTGTTCATTAAAATACGGTCATTTTTTAATTTGATTTCGTGATGAGGGGGGTTGAGGGATGGATAATGATGATCGTATAGGAACCGGATATAGGGAAGTCCCTGTAATTCATGCATTGCTCACCAATCTGTTTCTTATTCAGCAAAGATTCATCCTTGCGAGAAGTGTCACGGAGAAGGTTGTAACTGCGAAGCGAATAGAGCTCGCAAGGAACTCATCAGTAAGAATTTTAATCTGCTTTCTAATTCAAAAACTACGTATACAATTCATGGTAAATCTGGTTTTACATTAGTTATGCATAACTAATTTGCATATAACTGATTAGGTATGTACCTAATAGTTATATTGTGTTGTGCGTGTTACCCTTTGGTACTTGCCACACATCTAATCATTGAAACAGCTATTTCTCATAGGTTTCGCTTAAATATCTCAAGACTCGCACCATTTACAAAATATAGTTGGAAATCGACAACCGAAAATTTGCTCGGCCATTGTACTACGTAGGGCATTTTGTCGATCAGTATGTTAGTTGAATTTGCATTGGCACCAGGGTTCACTTTCATCCTGTTTTCAGGAATTTTTAACGTTATTAAGTGTTCAAAATTTTGAGCCATTGCTGTTGGTTAATCTGGCAGAATGATTAAATGGCAGTTGAGAACCTAACAATAATGAAACTCGGGAAAATTCTAGTGCACGTGAATTTTAAGGGATTCCTTGTGTTATACCAAACGCGAGATGCTATATTCAGAGCTGTTTAGATTTTCTAGGTTGCGACTGATATGAAGAGAGTCAAGTGAAATATGTTCCCCAGAAATATGGGTCACCTCTGAAATGATCCACGTTGGATCTCAGATATAATTCATAGCTGTTCCGGTCGATGGTGTAATGAGGTTAGTCAAGTGGGTTGTCGCTTAGCGGGAGCGGGCTCAGGTTCGGCGCCTCAGGTGCACAGAGTTAGCTAATTTGATCCGACAACGTCTGCGAACGTCACACTGTGTGCAATTTTCCGATTTAGGGAAAATGCAAGTCAAATCGGATAAAAAGATTGGGTTCTTCCTATGAACTCACTGTAAAAGTTTAAAGACGCCGACAAAATTGTTTAAAACGGAATTGTTAGACATTGATTGGAGCTTACGCCTCTTCGATCCCGTATGTTGTGACATATTGCATTCTTCTCTTGTGCGCTGTTCAAATTTGAGCTTTTAGATTATTATAATTTTGCAAAACTCCACCACTAACTCAACTATTGTACAAATAGAAATGATTTCATTACTTGTGAAACTAGGAAAACGCGTCTACCTACGTGAACATGTATGTAAAAAATCTCATCTTTTCCTCCCCCATTTTAAACTTTTCACATCTACGTCGATAAAATTCTCTACATCCTCTTAGTTAGTTCATATAAAGTCATCCTCTTCGTCTCATTTATTTTATGGTATGTTTGGACAGCAATCCTATGCGTAACTAATGCTAAAATCTTGAACTCTCCATTTTGTTGAACGTTTTGCTAAAAATAATCTTCTATTCTTACAGTCGAGGAGATAAAGAAAATGATGTCTAATCTAAGGTGCGATTGTATTGATGATAGCACCTGCTCGTATGAAGATTGTGTTTCAAAGGTTTTGAAACGTGAGCACCTTACATAATTTATAACCAATTTCTAACTGCTATTGGTATAAACAATATTGTTTTTATAATAAACGAGCAAGCAAGCCTCTGATTCGCACGAAATATCAAATTCCTGTTCATCAGCTGGCAATAATGCAACCCATCATTTATAACTCCTCTTCAAATCAGTAAGGCAAAATAGCAGGCAATTGGGAAACGTACATACAAACAGAGATCACTGCTGTGGTAGGTTGCGTGCTATGATTTCCCGTATTGTTAGGTTTACAAAGAAATGAGCTCTTTGTCTGTGTAAAAATTTATGATTGAACAAAAAAGGATGGGTACGTAGGTGGAATTACAACACACCGGTTTCCGTCCATCACCCACCAGTAATCTCATGCTTCACTCAAACCCTGTAGCAATCTGTTATGGCTTCTCCAGTTATCAAGTTTATCCGCCGCTAACAATCAGCCTGTTAGCAAGAAAATAACGAAAGTTCGGGAACCAAACGAATGGGCGTCGAAGAACCTTGACTCATAGGGTAGCACCGTTTACAAGGTAGAAGGATGTTTTGGAGGTTCGCTCCTCGCCTACGTCTTGAGCCGGAACTCGCTGATCAAAATCGCTCCAGTAGTTTAGCCTCTGTATTTGTGTATTTGAAACAGTAATTAGTTTAAAATTAGAGAAAAATAGTGAAGATATGATACACGATGTATTTTTATCTCTCTAGCCAGAAAATTCATAATCCGAGGTTTGTTGCACAGCTAAATTCAAAGTGGAGTCGAACAAACAATTTTGTTTTTAAATCAATAAGATCTTATGAAAATAGTGAAGCTATAGAGATTCATCACTATAGCCACTATTATCACCTCCACCCCCCCCCCTTCCTTCACGTTAAAAAGTTCTGAAATATGTTTAAACACTAAACCGAAATCCTGATTGAACCAAAATGATGACATGAATCGGCCGTGAGTTCCAGCTCAGTAGCAATTGAAAGGATTTTCTATCATTTCCATCAATCCTTCTGCCTGCAAGAGAAAAACTTCCGAGGTTTGTTGCACAGTTCGATTCGAATCGGGATCAAGCAAAATAAAAATCACGAAAATAGATTGACTATATGGCCTAAGTATCGTCGACAAAATTTGTCAAAAAACCGTTTTTTCGGCATTAATCTCTCCAGTTTGTTGCACAATTAAAATGTAAAACAAGAATCACGAAAATTGTAGGCTGGGATACGTCGAAGTAGCAATCTCCCTATTGACAAAACCTACTTCAAAACTCATAAGCCCATGATGATCAAATTGTATACCTTGTGAATCAGCTTCTTTGTCAACATGGTGGGGTCTGGGATTCTTAATTTATTTTTACAAGAGTTGATAGAAAAAAAAACCAACCCTATTTCTCGAGCAAAACGTGATTACTAGGAGAGTTTTGCAGAGCTTTTTGAAGAATATGAATATGAGTGTACTGGGTAAGTTTGTTTGGGATGTCTCTAGGTCCTATCGATTACTAACTCGATCGATTTTTCTTTTAGGCCAACTCTTCGCTCAATTTATTTTTCATCTTCAGGCCTTATTATGGAAGTGCATAAGTGATTGGTTTGTAACGCTTCCCAAAATTTGAATAGAAATTATTGAACCTCGAGGTATTCCAAACATTCCTATTCTTATCAATCAGTCGAAGATCTCGTCATACGTTATAACTGTACTGTTTCAATTTGTCAGAACTTGCTAAGACTCCATCAAAGGCAGATTTGCGTCAGAAAGGAATCTCTGGGACTCCTTCAACAGTTGGTAACTTAAATAGTTTTAAATTAATTCAACTTTTATCTTAATATCATCTTTTTACTGTCATTCTTTCCTATTCCGATTCGTGTTACATAGTTTCTTCGTGTCTGAACGGGTTCATAAAGTCCATTGAAATTTGTCAAAAGATTATGTGTTGTTAGTATTGCAGATTATTGAATTTGAGTAGGGATGGTAGAAATTTAGTTTTGTTAGTCGATAAACCTTCTTTGGTCCACTTTATCCATACCTTGTAATGTATTCAATATGCCTTTAAAAGAGCTCACTTTATATTTAAGCTCCTGAGATCGAGTAGGAAAAAAACCGCAAATATTGAAATTAATATTTCAATGGTAATAATAATAATTATTATTATTGAATTTTAAAAATGTTGAAAATTTGAAAAGAAACGAAAATTATCCGAATTCACGGAGAAAATTTTATGAACAGTTGTTAGATGAAGGACGTGACTACTAAAAACGAACAGTTCAATATAATTTTTGTTTTGTAACAATACGTAAATTTGGGAAAAATGAACTTGATGCCCTTGCTCGACTGAGGTTATTATTACACTGAATAATTTTCGAAAATTAATTGGGGAAGGTTCTGTCGTATTCCTACACGCGAGAAACAGTGTGCTACATTAACAACTAAACAACGTGGTTCCAATCGTCATTATCTGCCTTATGTAAACACTATATAACTTAGGTGTTTTTATATAAGCTTGTGGCTAGTGCCTTGATCACTAAACAAAAACATAAACACCTGAGCAAAAATAAAATCAGCAGTCATCGATTAGAAAGTGATAGGCGGTTGTCATTCCGAAACTTGAAAAATATACTAGAGCGCTGAAATTGAAGTGCTTAAAACTAGAAAAATCTGTAAAACAACCCAGACAAATTTCCCACTGAAACCCAAGATCACTAGGTCATTGATCCTATCTATGTGGAAGGTCTGTCTGTAACCCAAGCAGTACAGATTTGAAAGAAATACCTCCTTAGAAACAATTTATTATCAACTAATGATGGTTCGAGTGCAATACTTTTTCGTAGCATGCACTTTGTAACGAACTTTTCCCATTTCAAGACTTGTGGTTCCGGAGTTATAAAGAAGGATCGCCCTACCAAGTATTTTTTGTGTATAGGTACTATACAGTATGTACTTTACTCTATGTATTAGCAGGAAGTGAAGGGAAAGTCGTTGAAAATAAAGATGAAGAACGGATACCTAGTGACTCATCAACGGGAAGAGGAGGAATCAAATCCAGTTCTTCGAAGAGTGCAACCGATATTTCGAAGTCTAAATCTGAAGATTCCAAAAGCAAATCGTCACGTTCAATTAGTAAATCCGATGAATTAAAGATTTCTTCTGTAACTTCAACTGCAGAAGAGTCAAAATCTCTACGCACCAAATCGGTTGATTCGAAAGACGAACAGAAATCAACTGTAGGGTCGAGCGAGAAGGTTCCAATAGTTCTAGAGAAATCTGACTCGCGAATTATCTCTAAGAAGATAGTATCTTCAATGTCAACAAGAACACCTTCCTCAGCTGGGTCGCGAAGCGAGAGGCAAAGTGTAGACACTAGTCCAACTGATGAACCCTCAGGATCCAGAAGACCTGGGGCGTTGCATGATCTGGGAGTTGGAAGCGACGATGTTACAACAGAAAACGTCCAAGTCCAGACCCAAGGTTCCTCTACTGATTCTGCAGGAGGTTTGGTACGAACTTGCCCGTCAAAAAACAAAACTGGTGAGTAAGAAGAATCTCTAGCGTTCTGAAAACATATTGTCGTTAAGGCTAGGTCCGTGACGTTTACATATTTTTGTGTTCCTTGATTTGTGTTTCTACAAAGTGGAGCATATCATATGATTTAATACAAACTGTATTGCACGTTTGTTTTCGTTGAAGCTGTGATACAACCGTTACTGGGTATTTTCCGTAAGTTGGAGGAGGGGCTCAGCCATCAGGATATAAGCTAGATTGAAACCCCTTGGCTCCTTCGTTCCCGATCTAGCAACCACCCTTTTAGGCAGCCACTTAAACTGCCTTGTTTGTCTCTAAAACGTTCATCTGGTGTGTAGCTGACTGTGTCTTCATCCATCACTTCATTATATAATGAAGTATATTTAGTAAATATTGACTTTAAATTTATTCTTCAATTTAGAAATAAAATTTCCTGTTGATGTGTCCCTAAGTCTTAACCTCTACTTCATACACCAAATGAATAGCAAGCCTTTGATGGAGGATGTAATATTTCCGCCTTTACTTATGTTTCTGCCTCTAAACCCTGACACGGGTAGAGGTATTTTGACACTGCCAGTAATTCAGTTGGTTGAATATTTTGCAGTTTGCTAGCAATGCTAGTACTGGCTGTCCCCTAATAGGTGGTCCAGCATTTTCATCTCCGTTAATTGGAGATGTAGAGAAGAACGTGAGGTATTACAAATATTACATTTTTGCGCATCACACAATTGTGCAATGGCGCCTATCGCACATTTACTTTCTTTTCAAATGAGAACCCTCTCTTTCATTATAGACTCGGATTCAACCAACATTTCTTGCAAATTTGATTCATCACGAGTGGCAAACTTCAACCCCGACTCCCTCAATGCCATCAGTTTCTTAATTTGTGAGAATTTCAGCAGAATTGAGGCCAAAATTAATTGAAATTTAGATAGAAAATCTTCATTTTACATCAATGCTGTTTACACCAAGATATTTATAAACTCTTTAATTCCCTGTTCTTTAGTTAGCTTTTAACTTATTTTTTCAACTGTTGCGATGAATTTCCTCAAGGAACAAACTTGTTTCCTGCTGTTTCCGAGACCCCTCGTTATCTTGTTAGGATAAACAACAAGTCAAAATCGAGTGACAGGTCAAATAATTCTGAAATTTTCTAACATGCAATGAAAAGAGCGGATTTTAATTTTAAAAAAGGGAGTTGATTTTGCGTTTCTCACCATTACGTAGTGGTGTGATTCACACAAATAATATAATTAATCGATTCCACGAATTCCAAATTAAAGAGGTTACCGTTTGTAGTGTTTTCTAGCCCTTCAAAGAACGAAGATGAAAATGTTGATCCACCTTTTAGGGGACACTCAGTATTCATATTTTGTGGTAGTTCCAGAAAAATTGATAGGTAGGTAATAATAATAATTCTCATACCAATTGCACAACTTTGTTTTAATTAGCCCTCCTGATCGTTAGAAATGTATCTAATTACGTAATGCAGATGGATGCTTTAAAGACAATACGTACTGCTGTAGATGGTGTTTTACAACCAGCCGTTGCTAGGGAGCTTTTTAATTTGTTCACTTTCCATCACACAAATCGTTTTTCACCAGTTGGAGAGCTTCGAATCTATCCCTTCAACCTCATCATCTGATATTGTGTATTAAGTTGCCCACGTTCAATTATTTCAGTATGAATATCAATGTTGAAGGTTCTGTCATAGATTAAAAGTTAAACTTGTAGGATCTCAGGAACTGTGCTGTGTGTTTCTGTTTCAATTTTTGATTTGATGTTAGTCTCAAATTTAAATACATATATCGAATGTATTGCATTAAAACCATCTGCCGCATACCTGCTTGCGTCTAGTCTAGTTTCGAAGGAGATTTATTTGCAGGTGGAAGTGATGATGGAACAACGGAGACAGACCGTCGTCAGTATTAACGTTAAACTTCAATTACATTAAACAAATAATCTTAACCCGTTTTCTATTTATAATGACATAAATATATTTAGTTGATATGTTATGTATGTAGCTCCCTATTAAAGAATTATGTAGTTATGACCATTATCGTAATTAACCCAGAATTTGTCTTTCAACCAGCAACAAGTGGTGAAGCAGAAGGACTAGCGGCCAGTCTCTCCGAACCGCGTTCTGCTGACCTGGCAAGAACTGGATCTTCGAAATGTAAGTTTTGTTTATAAAGATATCTTAGTGATTCGCCAAAATATATTTTTGTGAAATATGTAGAACAACAATATTAATGTTCTTTCATGTTGGAAAATGCATCGAAAGTGGACTAAAAAATGAGTGCAGAGTGTGATCTAAAATTACTACACACAGTCAATGGTGACTTACTTTTATTGCTCTTTATTATCTGATTGAACTCCACCTAAATCATTTGAAAATCCTTTTCAGCATCAAGCAAGATTGTAATATCTGACGATGAGCCTACCATTCATGAGCCCTCTAAGGAAAAGTCTATTTCGAACTTATCTAGATCAAGGAGTAGGAGTAAGTCACTCCTACCTACCTGTAATTTGGCATGACCGTATCCAAGTTTTGCATACTAGGATACTTATGATACTAGTCCGTGTCATGTTTCTCTTTGTAGTGAATTAAGTTGTACATGATTCATGCAACCCACTAAAACGGAAGAAAAGGATGAGTATTAGAATATGAAAAAGTCCGGTCCATAAACGGCCAGAACTTGAGTAGCGCTACAACCCGGTGTCTTTAAAGAAAGTACCTATGCCCCACATGTTTAAAGTCCATAGTGGTGAATCACAATTCATTTAACACCGCTTTCGAGTGTACTATTTCAACAGTTGGAGAGTATATGCTGATGTGAAATGTGTGTATTAATTCGCCTCTTTATGATTAAATGCCACAAACAATACCATCTACCACAAAAAGAATATGGGCTGACGCTTAATACTACGAAAGTAGTGGACCTCTATCATTGTCATTGTTAGTTTCCGTTTTCAGGGCGCTCCTCTGACGTAATGCATCGTCAACTGATCCAAACATTTCAGGGTCAGAACGTTCTAGGACCGAATCCATGGAAAAATGCTGCAAATTTTACGCATACGTTTATTATGTTTTGAATAATGCGTGATTGCTCGTATCATTGTGGCTGGTTGGGGGGGACTGAGACATATAGGTTCAGAAATTGCGATCATTCGGGTGAATTTCTATGGATATGAAACATATCCCAGTCGAGTTTGCGCCCAAAGTTACTAGGAAATGACACTCCACAACCCCAAGTTATTAAAAACCTTGAAAATCCGAGGTTTTTGCCACGTTTTGTGACCATTTTTTGGCCCATATTATCGAGGCTAGTCAAGCTATAACCGATTTTCGTGATTTTTATTCCGTACGATCCCAATTTTGAGCTTTCTGTTTGAATAGGGATGGAGGAGGTTATAGATAATCCATTGAAGTACTGCTTGTACAGCATATACTACTTCTTTTTTCGATCGATTAAGAATTTTGGTCTAGCTTTGAATTATATTTCAGAACTTTCAAATTCAATTATGGTAGGAGGTGAATAGTGATGGGGTAGTAGTGATAAATATACATATTTTCTCTATTTTCTTCTGATTTTAATTCTAGGTGTTGCATTTCTCTTCATCATCGGATTATCACATCAAGTAACTATCCACAATACCAGAGTTGGGGCCAGTGAATCGAGGATTATTCATATTCGCTGCTTCACATCAAACACTTGCATTACTTTCCAATAAATGTATATTTGTTAATTAATTACTCAAGTGTTATTTATGTATTGACTCTTACAGCTTCAAGCTTGGGTCTGAGTCCAGAAGATGTTAAGGGAACCGAGCCCTCAAAAGATCGTTCTTCTGTGATTACTTCTAAAAGCAGGAGTGAGTCAGCCAATTAATTTATGTATTTGGTGTAAATGCTAATAATTAATAGAATAATGCTAATAATTAGTTCGTGCTAGTATCACGGGTCAACCATCATTTCTCTTCATAGCTTTCTATTCATTTCCTCTTTTAATAAATTTTATTTGGCTTAAGCTTACACTTTTACGCCATAATTTCTTTAAATTCACGAGCATTTTTTTTTATAACTTTACCCCCCTATACAGACTGTTAGTATTTTCTTGATGTTTTCACACGAAGTTGTCACGACTTCTGGTCAATTATGCGTGTAGTTGATTAGTGAAATACGACTGTTAGCGGTAAACTTACGAAATTCTAATCTGGATTCACCTTTTGTAATAACTTTGGGCTTCCTACATAAATTATGGTGAATGGACTAAAAAGAATCGTCGAACAAATGAGAAACAACGACACCCGCTAGGACTCAACATAGATGAGAAAAGTAAACCAAAGTGGAAACGGAATTCATAATTGCCCCTCAAGTCATAGTTCTAAAACCACGTTAAAACTCAAAAGCTGTTTGATGAACAATTTTTGATTTGCTCATGCAGGATCACTGGTTCTTTATCTCACTCTGCGGTACATTCAATGTGTATCTCAATTACCAAAAAGCATCTGGCAAGATTTATGCTTTTCTAAGAGGAGTTAAAGGTTTTGTCAAGCTAAATTATTAGATTTTTTGCCATTATGTCAATTCACAATTGCTAGTGACAATCCCTAGCTGTATGTAATCGTACGATTAATATGCTTTCTTCTTTCCCTTCAGTATCCAGCAAGATGCCAGTTTCGGAAGGAGAAGTTAGAGCTGCTCCATCCGCTGCTGCTTCAGGTATATGTATTTCCAACAGGAGTAACTGATTGGAATCAGGCAGTTACTACCAACAGATTGTCCTCACAGGCTAATTCAGCAACATGTCACGAAATTTTGATCAGGAAATTCTCACAATCGTGAATGTCGAAATCTTGACAGATATTTAACTACTGTGACAACAAATTATTGTGAAATCAGTCCTTTTGAATGACAGTTTTTATAAATTGCTAAGAATGATGAAGAGAACACTCAGAAAGTGGGGTTTGAAGGCATGGGCGGTCGGACAGATTCCGATGTTATTTTCCTTTTAAAAATTACGTACCTTGAAAGGTGTTCGATTACTCTTGAGATTAGCTTTCTCCGATGAAACATGTGGAGAACGTACCTAACTGCCCACTGTTGATGAACATAAATATAAACAACTAAAAACCCTTGGACCTGAATAAGGCATACTCGAGAAAAAAAAATCATAATATTTTTATTAACTTCAATCTACCGCCAGTTACTAAACAAACATCATTTTATCAGAAAATTTGGAAACTTCAATTAATAATGATCTTCAAAACAGGTATTGAGAAAGAAATATCGAAGATTCGAAATATCTTAAGCAATAACCTCAAATATTAAGGAATTTGTAAAAAGCAACAACCTAACTTTTAACAATTAGATAGCAATACAATGAATTATCTTGATTTCAATCCCGATTCCGCGATGCAGTGTCCATTCGGTACGGCTGGGAACCGAAAGGGTTACCAGTGTGGTGCGACGGATGCGGGAGTCCCATGGACACGAATCACGCCCTTAACTGTGTGAAGGGAGGCCTGATCAAACAGGGACATGACCTCGTCCGAGATGAATGTGCAAAGATAGCAAGCCTTGCATGGAACGGCGTGGTCACAGAACCAGTTTTACGTGACAGTGCGGACGGCAGCCCCGGCTTGGTAGCGGACATGAAGGTCCATGGCGTGTGGGACCGTGAGAGACCTGCGTTTTTCGATACCCGCGTTATAAACGCTGACGCAGTCTCTTACAACTCCATGGACTGGCCTACCATCTCCCGGCATGCAGCCCAAGCCAAACACGCAAAATACGACAGAGTCGCTGAAGACCTGAGAGGGCCTTTCACGCCACTCGTCATTTCATGCGATGGCGCATTACATAAAGAGTATGAAGCCTGTCTCAAAAACGTTTCGTTACGCCTCTCCAACAAGTGGTCTAAATCCTACTCCCAGGTGATGGCGTGGGCACGAGTGAAAACTCAGTTCTCAGTTCACCGAGCAGTTTCCATGAGGCTAAGGGGCCCAAGGAAACACGTACGAGGACTTGGACTGGAGGACGGAGCAGTAATTTGGCTACCAGAAGAATGAAACCCCACACACACACACACACACACACACACACAGGAGAAAAAAATAAAATCAGATTAGTTTGGCAAAATCAATTTGAATTTTTGGCATATTATCAAATTGAAAATTTTGGCAAAGTAATTTGAACCTTTGGCACAAATAAATTTTAATATTTTTGGCATCTTAATTTCAACTTTTGGCGACTCAATTTCAACTTTTGGCATACCAATTCGAGCTTTTGGCATATCAATTTATACTTTTCATAACCCCAACTATTCCAACATTCCACCCCATATAATGATCAATAAATGTTTTTTCTCTCTCATTATCTTGATTTCGTATTTTCAAAATTGCTGCAGCCGTCACGCAAGAGAGAGCTGGGACGGGGCATCCTCCGTTCACTGCAACTTCAGAAGCGGCTAAAGAAGACAGAAAAAGTAGAACTTCCAAACGTAAGTTCTCACTCAGTATCAATAAAATTTTTAAAAACTTAGGGATCCCAGCTCAGGGATACTCACTTTTAGTGTGAGTATCATCACTTTTAATTTCGTGCTCCATACAACAAACTGAAAAATAACTACAATTTAAAAAAATTACATCGACCATATAGTTGTCATAACGGTATCCATATTTCTGAGAAAGTTGTATAGACAAGATAAAGTTCGTTATAGGTTCTTGGTAATTACGCAGACAAAATAGACAATAGATGCAAAATATTCACTCATATCGGCTTCTAGTAATCATCCAAGTATAAGCTTTGCAGATGACAACGAGTGAAAACGAGAAAGTAGAACACACATTAGTACTATCATCATCTTAGTGAGAGCAAAAGCGGGTACAATCGTAATTTGTTAAGGGTATCACTCTTACAAAAGCACCATAATACATTATTACCAGCTTGATTGTATGGAAACGTTTGATGCTGACATTGAATGGGAATTATTCACATGTACGAACACTGACATTGAAAAACTATAAACTAACGAGCAATGAATGAAATAATTCGTATTACATGTATAATGTCGCTGAAATATTAGAAAATCATGAGTTTTCAAACAAGTACTTTCATTTTTGAAAAGCCGTTGAATAGTTTATTGAAAATGTTGCAACAAAAACATTATCTCAGAACCCATTTTTTCGACAAGATTTTTTCTTAAACTGTATCATGTAATTGCAGAAAGTATCGTCAGTGAAGATGATCGTAGACCAAAACGTAAGTCCACGCAAGCTCCTATGCAGTAGTATATAGCACCTACATGAATCGTTAGACTATCAATGTAGAATTCCATTGATCGCCATTTTAGTGGCGAACAAACCATTACAAAGCTGTTATTAACTGATTGAGCGGATACATCCAGGCTCAGAATAGTTATAAAACACTATGAATAAAACCCACAAAACAAGATAGAAAAAAACAAAGGTGCAGTAACATGTCGTGCTGTAACACGAGTCGTGTCCGACCGCTCTTCGACGTGTTTTACAACCTATTTCCGACCAAAAGAGTCTCCTACAGTTTTTCCTTTAGAGCCTTCGTTTCCGCGTTATTTCTGGGATTTTTTTCGTGTTTTCGTCCTTACTTCACTAAAATTGACAAAAACTTCTTTAATTTGCACGTAAAATTCAAATTTGAGGACATTTCGTACAACTTAGTTTGCAACAGAGTACCTAAAGACTGACAATTCATTTCAATCCAAACCTCCGTCCTAAAATGAAAGAAAAACCACCAAATACCTTCCTATTAGTCAGGGTTGTTAGGCAGTCAGGGAGATGTGAAGAGTGTCCCCCTTCAATTCCGAAAAACTCAAGAGTTAGCCTGAAAAAAAAACACATATTTTGGCATTCAAACCTCATTTTCACTGTGAAAATCACTACAATCAATTTGATTAGAAAGCTGACGTTTTGGCGTAGTTTTTAGGCGGTCTGAACAGTCCTACTACAAAACTAATAAGATTACAAAGCGTTTAAAAAATAGGTAATTTTTAAATTTTGATAAAAGTTACTTTTTAGACTCTTTTTTGGTCCCTTTTTTGTTTTAAAAAGTTTTTTAGGCATTAAAAAGACAAAAAATGTAAATCTCTTTCTAACGGCATCCTCAAATTTGAATTTTACATGCAAGCTAAAGAAGTTATGGCAGTTTTAGTGAAGTAAGGATGAAAACACGTAAAAAATCTTGAAAGTGAAACAACTCGGAAACGAAGCCTCGAAAGGAAAATTTTTAGGAGACACTTTTGGTTGGAAATAGGTTGTTAACACGTAGAAGAGCGGTCCACGTAGGCTCATGCAATTCATTGAAGGGATGTCTATCAATAACGAATAGTTTTGTTTTTACATTCATTGTACTTCAATAGTTTTCGATCTGAATTTTTAATATTTCTCCCCTTGGTTTCAGCCCTTATTATTGACTGAGAGCGTTGCCGAGAATTCAGTCCCAACTAGACCCGAAATTTGATTGTTGATCCAAGTTTCATTAACTTTGGTTTTGTAGTATCGCGGACTTTTTATGAGTAATCAGTACTATTAATACGATTGTCGTACGTAAGACGCCACTTTATATATCGTTAATAGATTTTGCAGCTCAAGCAAACAATTATTTTAATTTGCAACACTTTGATATCTTGTCCTACATACACTTTAGGTAGGACTTGACTTTTTTGAAAATTCAATATAGCCTATGTTACTCAGTGAAGATGTAGCTTTCTAATGTTGGAAGAATACCATCACTTCATTGTTTAACAACGTGATTTTTTCATGTGATAGTGGAATGCAAGAATCGTCAATCTAAGATTTCCGGTACGTAAATATAGTTATGAACTGGAGCAACTAAGATTTTTAATGTTTAAACAAATCCAATCCTGTAGAACCGTTAATTTTTTGAAACTGTTATTTACACTCTTCTTTTTATTTATTATTTTGAAGAAATCAAGTACTTACAATGAAACTGTTGTGATAAAATGTAGGTAGGCACCTAGTCAAGGAAAACACCGATTTTTTAGAAAAATTTTAGTATATTTCCACAAAATTAAAGAATTACAAACGTTATATCGATTTCGGTGATTGAGTCATCATCATCAACCGAACAATAACTTTTTCCATACATGGCTTTCCACAATTTTGTCGCAAGTGATTTTTGTGCGAATCGACTTATCATATTATGAATGTAGTTGAAAATGATTCTTTAATGATACCAATGGTTCCAAAAACGTTAAATGATGTTTCTATTATTGTCAACCTTCTTTCACATTGAAACAATATGAAATTTAGTATAGTAGTATGTTCACCACAGAATATTTCTAGTAATGTACGAAATTCGAGCCCAAGACAGATTTTTGTTTTAGAAAATGTTGTTCAAAAATTCGATAAAACTCTTCATTTTACAATTACTTAATATGTTCAGTAATAGATACCTAAAATAATCAACAATTAGCAACGTTTGTTATTCAGAAACAAAATATTGAGCACAGGTTTTGACAAAATTCGCAAGTCACTCAAAGCATTTCATCGTAATGGATTTGAACTAAAACCCCATGTTCGTACACAAGAGCTCATATCAGGAGGGAAAATCTTCAAATCAGGTCGTAATACTGGAACATTGACCATTATTAAAAGTATAAGTAAGTTTATAAGATTCAACTCGTCACAGTATAATTAAACAACCTCGTCGATGCTAACACTTTTGTACTGTTTTTAGAACGAAGATCTAGAACTTATCCTCAAAGAAGTCAACCACCACTAGAACAAGGTAGATAACTACCACCATTCCCACCTTTACAGTTCTATGCAGTTCGATTATATTCTGTCATAATTATCGTAGGTACGATATTTCAAGTGGAACGTTCTTTACTTCCGACCTGACTGATCGAAAGCGCTGCGAACTCTCGCTTCTAAACTAAATTGCAACACCGAAAATAAAAATGAAACAATGGGGATAAAACACAACGGATTAAGGTAACGTCACAATATAATTAATCATTTTAAAGTTTATATTTGAGAAATAAATTCGGCTAACACTTTTGTTGTTTTACAGCTCATGTCATCTTGTAGTCAGAGGTTGAACTATGAGTCAACCACCATCTTGGAAACAACTTTCAATAGATAACTCGTTTGTTGGGCTTCCAAGCTTCTACTGATAGAATCAATTTTGTTCATCTGGTATATATGGAAATAATTGATATTGGAAAACTGAAAATGCACGTGGCCACTGACTGATGAACTAATCAAAATTTGAGGGATAAATTGTTCTTTTGATACACCGAAAATAAAAATGAGGGAACAATGGGGATTCTAAAACACATTCTTAACAGTGGCCACTACCGGATTACCTTAGTCCAAGTGAAAGTCATCTGGAATTATTAATTATTTCCAAATTATTGTTGACTCTTGAGAATTGGTTGTTTGCAATGTGCCTGAACAATATCATAAATGATCACCTTTCGTGCGCTCTGTCAAGGATTTGTTGTTGAGGAGTGGAGTTGAGGACCCAAATACTTGCCTTCTTCTACCTAGCACACTCATCAACTCCCATCCAAGTATCCAGAAACGATTGCAATGTGACGTTAATCACTAACCGATATTAGAGCACACGGTTTTTTTTTTAATAATCAAGCAACACCGTTACTTAGAGCTGAGGTTGGCACTGGAAGACTACGGTTGGGCTGGAACAGGGCAGTTGCTGGTGATCAAAGCAAAGAAAATGACAACGTCATTTCACCTCGATCCTGCACTTCATCGCCCTACTAATTTGAACATTTCGACCTCTTTCTTCTGATTGATATTCCATAGTGACCTTCCACAGAATGAATACGTTGTGGCGTGCTTTGTTGGTTGATGAATGGAACTGATTATTTTCCTATAAGGAACGAGAGCAACCTCCAGGATCTGTGTGAGACTATCCCCATTTCAGTTCAGGATCTTCTCAACAACATCTTCAATCGCAAAATGAAGTTAAGAACGAGTATTAAGCCACTCTGTCCGAAATAACATTATCTTATAAATGCAGCGGCTGGACATTTACAAAGGATGTTTACTACTGTTCTCATCTCTTTGCAGAAGAACCGACATTATTTGTCTTGCCCTTACCAATTTTGTTAAAGTGGTACCATAAGCGGCAGAGGCCAGTGAAGAGATCCTCAAGGCGGAGGTCTTCGCGCCTCTGGACAAGAGAGCATTTGCGCATTTCCTTGGGATAGTTTAAAACCGCTTGGCTTGCCACTTCTCAAGAGTAATGTCCCAGTGTATAGTTCGTGCCGTGTCTTCCTATATCTGGAACACAACTCGCTCACCAAACAGTCCAATCCTTACAATAATGCTCCAGTCCTCTGGTTGATAAAAGTTCTATTGAGGTGTTGAGCTTTGTTCTACACATTTATTTCTAGAATGCCGCAGATATGCAATCTAATTGTGCCGTAATCCGTTTTATAATTTTTAGCAGCGTTACGCTTTAGTTTGAATGTTTATAGTCCTTAAGCGAATCCCTCAAGTATACAAACTGGAAGACTGAACTGTTTCACCCTTCATTTTTCTATTTTTTCTCGAAAGAATCTGACGGAACGATTTTGGGCATTTCCAATATAAACGCTCATGTGAGCTTCCAGTATTCGTGATAATTAAAAAAACTATTATTATGTCATGCATAAGTTGGAATTTTCCATTTGAAATTTCCTAAAGAAGGAGGAAACGAGATACTTTGAAACTAATATATCTCTAAGTTTCCAACACTATTAAGACAGTCCTTCCTGCACCTTATCTACCTATTCAGTTATTTTGAGTCGTTTGTGATCGAAATAGTGTGAATTTCTACTTTGATAACAGTACTACCTATTTGCTATCACCGTGTGCAGAAATATACAGAATATAAACCTAATACACCATTACTTGATACCATAGCCAATGTATCATCTCACACATTTGCAATTAATTAATCTCGGTGGGTATGGACGAATTATTTAAGTGTTAGTTGGCCAGAAATGCTGTTAACACTTCAAGCCGTTTTGAGATCAGCATTATTTTCTATCTAGGTAATGAAATAACCCTCACACTTCTCGTACTTATCATACTCAAGTATAAAACACCGTTTTCATGTAACAATACTACCTCACTCTTCTACAGGAGTGGACCCACCGAGAAGGCGTTCAAGGACTCGAAGCAGAAGCGGTAAGTAATGTCGACTGTAATTTCTGTACGTGCATAATAGGTAATTACGGTTTCAATAGGTTAGGGGCAGAATCTCAGTAATTTTTAAGAGTTATGAAAGTAGACTCATTTTTACACGGCTACTTCGCGACAACAATGTACAACGATATGTATTGTCATTATGAGTTGTACTTCTAGGGACTAACATTATGAAAACGCATGAGAACTAAGTAATCTCATTTCTGGGTTCATAGAATCGCACGTATCCCGTCGGTCCGACCAGCCTTCTCATGTTTCAAGATTATCGGCATACTCAAGTGCGTACCAACAAAAGCAGTAAACGAGTTTCTTTTCGTTTCTTATGAGCTAATCCTCTATTGAATTATTTCGTGTTCAATAGAAACCTAGTAGACACTTACGGTCTGTGTATGAAAAGATTTCCAGTGAATTTAAAACTAACACTTAAATAATTTCTGTGTTTCTTCTGATAATTATTATCAGAAGCCAACTATGTACAGGCAATTAACGGTTGAATATTTCATTAATCGCAAAAACGAATTTGGAATTAACTGAATTCATATTTTAAATGCATGGTACTGATGCAATTAATGATTAAAAATTTCATAGGCCGCATATGTATGTTCATTTTTAATTAAGTATAGCCTCTTGTGATTTCAGATGCGAATGAAAGCCGACAAGTAGTAAGCCCCGAAAGGTCGAAAAGCAAGATTTCTGTTGGAAGCAAGAAATCACTAAGTATGTTACCTCTGCCCACTTTTGCAGTTCTTATTAATTCATACTGAAAAATACGTTTTGAAGGTTTGAGAATCAAATGAAACTTTGGAATGGAAGTTTACTTAGGTTAGGTAACAATTTGATGTGACACCTCCTACAATTCAAAGAAGCTGCTACAACTTTTAAAGAAGACCCAAATAAGGTGCAAGTATGCACTGTCCAACCAGTCATCTATCGATGTCTTCACTTGGATTTAACCTATGTTAATCTTGGATTTTTTCTCCTATAGGTGAAATTTTATGTCTGTTGAGACCCTACACAAAAGATTTTGCGCAAAGAAATTAAACTCGTACCAGACGTCCCTCTAAAGCAAGGCATCGTCAATTGACGGACGCATATTAGAATTGATCCCGGGTGT
The DNA here is from genome assembly GCA_031894815.1 of Creontiades dilutus. Lineage (NCBI taxonomy): Eukaryota > Metazoa > Arthropoda > Insecta > Hemiptera > Miridae > Creontiades > Creontiades dilutus. Next base: position 1,893,642 of record JAVIWC010000643.1, read on the forward strand.
GAGGGACAACCCAAACAAAACGAGAGAAAGATAGAATACAAGTCATCTTAAGACCGAAACTATGAAAAAACCCCTGTAAATTATTTCTGCATTAGATAATCTTCCTACGCAAATCACTGGACTGCTAAAACTGGAATGTATAACCAGAGATTTTGCTTCCAAGGTACACTCGGAAACATTCGTAAAACCCCAATCAACGATTATAACGACTGAAATTTAAAGAGATGAAATGAAAAATGCAGGCAAAGATTATGCTTGCACTTGATCTCCTCAATTAAGATTCGAGTGAATGGGAAGGGTAATACTAATAAATCGTTATATATCTTCTATTTCCGAAATTTTAAATGTTCTGTTGTGAGGGGGATGGAATTCACGATCCATTCAAGCGTTGCTCATATACCTAATCCTACTAATTTAATTATCGCGAGGGTTGAATTAGGGGAGTAGTATTGATATGATCGTTATACTGCCGTGTATAAATTTGATTCTTTTAAATTATAATTATTTTTTGTTAATAAAAGGATTATAAACTACTTGTGAACTGGTTGCTTACAAGTGTGGTCCTTGGTGCACATCTTCAACAGTTCAGTGAAGTGATCAATTTTACAGGCGACCTAGAGAAGAGAGGAAAAAGCACTACTAGTTTGGTAAGGCCTACTAGTCAACCAACGGGCTCTTCAGGTAAATAAAATAAATAAGTTAAACCCTGTCTTAAAAGTCCACTAGAAAAATCTAGATTACTGATTACTGATGATTACTGCATTGGTTCGATCCTCTGCGTTAGATGAAAAGGGGCTTACATTCAGATTCAGCATTCCTCATCTTAAATACCTAACTTCCAACGAATAAAGAGGCCTCTTAATCAAGGTGCCACACATGATTCAATGATCCAAGTGATTGTATAAAAAAACAGTCTTGCAAAGTTCCTGAGTCCATTCTAACCACCTGTGTCAAGAGATATATAAGACTTTTGAGCAAGTCAAACCTGGCGATGAGCAGCTTTCATTCTCTGGCCACCAGAATTTAGTTCTTATGATATCTAGCCCATTCGCCGCGAACCACGCGTTTTTCCGCAAAGGGTTGCAGTGCCCTGAGCGCGAACCACGCGTTTTTCCACAACGGCTCGCAGTGCCCTGACCGCGAACCACGCGTTTTTCCCGACTGCTTCTGCATTTGCCTGCTATCTTCTAGAACTTTTACGAACCATTTTTCGGTTCCTCAGGGATGTACCGGAGTGCTCTCGACACGTTTCAGTAACCTCTCCTACCCCCTCCCCTCCACAACCCACACCCATCTTCATGAACCCCTCTTTCATCGCCAACTTCCCTCGTAAGGTGTTACCACAGTAATTTTCCACACGTCATTTCCCTTTGCTTTGTTGAATTCGATCGTGTTTTCCTCACTTTGAGACTTTTTTTCTATACTTTGAGTTTGATTTTTTCTTACCATCTTACCAAATCAGACAAATTATGAAAACCATTAACTATTGTTGGACGCGAGTTTATGAGAATATAATAATGAAAAAAACGTACAAACCCAATACATTCCTGTCCATAATACATTCTTGAAAAATATGCAAAAAGAATTACGTCAAAAAGTGGATGAATAATAGAGAAACAAATAAACGGAAAGAGGAGGGCGGGCGTCACCGAGTGGGAAATTCCTCCGCTACCAGGGGGGTTTACGTTTTTAGGGCTTCGCGCTCAGGTATCGGGCGGGCGGTCAGGGCTCCGCGGCGAATGGGCTAGAAAAACGAGATGAGGTAGAAGGATACAAATGCACGGGAAGACCTTGCACGGATACTCATTGAGCATGTGCCATATGATTGCCGAATAAGTGTCAAATTCTGACTCCAAATAAAGGAGATAACTTGTGTTTACACCTCGGGATAAACAAATCCCATCAACGCATAAGCGAAGGTTTTAGGATACGTACTAAAATTGTACAATAGTTGAAACAGTTTGTATTATGGAAACTGTAATTAATGTGACAGTGTGATTTTCCATTTAACAGGTAAAGCACTTGGTTCCCATTCTTTACAGCCAAACTGGCAACACTATTTTGATTTTAAGTTGGTAGTATCAAGCAAAAAAATCGGAATGGATATAGGTTAGGTAATTATGCTGGTACTGTAAGTACAATTCATTGAAGAGATCAACTTTACAGGCGACCTACAGAGGAGGGAGAAAAGCACGACCAGTTTACAGAGACCTACAAGTCAACCAACAATGTCTTCAAGTAAATGGAATTCCTATGTAGTAAATTAGGATCTTTTCCATTAATTCACTACTTACTAATACTTTCTTGGGTTGCGAGCCCGTTAATTCATCACCAATACTCCTAAAACTTGAAGGAGGTTTATTTTATAATATAAATGCGTCTATTATCAAAATTTATCAATAAATAAAGTGTTTAAATGTATAATTGGACAAATTCAAAACTAACACAAAGTATTTCTGGAGAACAATGGAAACCTTTATTAACATGCCAACATAACATTTTCAAAATACAGTTCTTTATTCCGGCGACATGACCTGTGAAATTTTTGTTTTTTTTTTCCTACGACACCATCAGGCTGGAAATTTTGCTGTTTTCGACCAATCGGTGTCGTCAGGACGAAAGTCTCGTCTAGTGCCCTCGAGTTGAGAGCGGTCAAATTGTCGTAGGAGTCCCACGGTTGCTGAGACTATAGCCTGAGCTTTCCGCCCCTCCGATTCTATGTAGGTTGGCATTCAGATAGTCATACCCAGTTATTGCACTAAACGCTGCGACTGACTCGTGACGAGGGAGATGTAAAGTAACGCGGTTCCTAGGCTCTAGCAGTGAGGCCCACTGCTTCCCTTCGGCTGCCTGGGAGGGCTCATTGCGCATCCTGTTTCCCACAGATGTCCTTATCTCGCTTTTTGCAGCTCTGTAGCTGATGGGAACGTCAGGCATTGGAATCTGGGAGCCTGCTTTGGGAAGGGCATCTGTCTGTTCATTTCCCCAGATGCCTACATTGGTGAAATAAGTTCCAGTGAACTTTTGTATGTGCTCAAAACTAGGGATGTCAATATCGGCAAAGAACATCGATATATTGAATATCGGTATTATAAAAAAGTATCGCTTTTGTAATTCGATATATCCAAGGAAAAAATATATATTTCAAAATATCAGTCATCGATATTTTTTTCAGACTTCAATCCGAATTACGGATGAGTCCAATGAATGCGTTATGTGTGCGGATGCGTTATTGAATTTCATTCTACTGTAAGTAAAGAATTCAACCACTCAAAAATTCAATGAAACTTTATTCATGATAACAATTATGTACAGAATCCAGAAGTGAATTATCAATATTATGTAGGATTTTAAAATCAATGTAAGTGAAGTAAGAAGGAAAACTGAAAAAAATGCAATTAAACCAATATTGGTAAGGGATAGAGGTGAGGAAAACCCTCTGATTGATGTGCTCCAGTAAGCCTCGAACTGGCAAAAACAGAAGTCTCCAAGATGTCCCTACCTTTTTCACCTGCGATTTGCCTACCTCTTCTGAAATAATTCCCTTATTCTTCAATGGAAATTATAAAAGTAGCTTTGAGCAATAAGATGCAGGATATGGTATACGAGTATATGATGATTTACGACTGAAAAATATCGGATCCGATAGTGTACATTTGTTGTCAATATATCGATTTATCGGAATAGAAAATATCGCCCAAAAATATCCATATATCGACGGAAGAATATCGATATTTTCTTGACATCCCTACTTAATTCTATTTACATTCCGAGTGGTGATGATCTAACGGAAAACAAAAAAGTAGTGGTAGTGAATTAACGGAAAAGATCGGGAAGTTAAAAGTTCACTAGGTGAAATCTTATTAGATGATACTCTTGAAAATAAGCGTTGGAAATAAACATACTAGGCAAGGTGTATACGAATGACTCAAAACCGTATGAGGTGAAGATGGAAAATTCTTTAAGAATTTCCACTTTTTTCAATCGATCCTCTGTGAAGCAAAGGTGAGTTTTCGCCTGTAGGACTAAAGATTGCTCAGAAAGTCAGCTTCACAACAGTACGATAGAAAAACATTTTCATTGTAAGTGAGTGGAGAAATTGATTTGATGCCTGAAAAACGTAGGTTTTTACGGTGAAATACTTTTTTTCATTCAAAATTGACTTGCGTCATTAAAAATCTAGATTTTTTGCCATTCAACCATCAATTTCTTCACTAACTTCCAAAGTAAAATATTTTTTGATGGTTTTTGATTTGGTTTAAATTGGTTCAGAGGCAGAAGTTCAATTTTTATTTTTATCGATTAAAAAAAAGTGATGATTTCAAGATTTCACATAATTTCCTATTCAACTACATTTTTCATCCATTTTGCACGTTTGAAAAACTTCGGTTTCCCACCACGGAAATCAGAAAATGAACGCTCTTTCAAACGGTATAGCTAAAGTTGAAGTTACTGCTTTAATTAAGGGAGTCACGATCATTTCAATCATTTGAAGTCTAAAACACGAGAAAAATACTGATAACTGAAACAACTCGAAAAGTAAGGGAGATAACGAAATGCTATAGTGCAAATTAGTTGTTCAATCTATACCTGGCCTGCAGCAGGCACCAAAGGTTAACACTCTGTAAGCAAACAGCACGCAGAGACTGTGGTCTTCTCGACAAACTGAACTGTTTCTTCCATTATGTACTACTAGTACAATAGAACTTGTCAACTTAGCAAATTTAGACCTCCAATTCCCAGTGCACCCTGTAGGGTGCACCTATTCATTTGGCTCTGGAAATCGCAAAACCAGTTTTCAGCCTTCACCAAGCAATTGGTGGCGTCTTGACTATGTACCCGGTTAGAAAAAAATAGCAACATAAGCTGACAAAAGGGTTCAACCTGCTGAAGTCAGCTTTTCATGTGATTTTTATGTTTACATTGAGTTGGAATAGTTCATTTCTCACCATGCCTGAAATTCGGTATGTTCCTCGTTTTTTCTTGGTTGCATCTACTTTTAGATAGTTTATGTATGTACGAATCCCATTTTCGTTCAAAATTTCCGAGCGGCTTGGAAGCTGTGCGTCCCTAAATTCCGATGCACCCTCAGGGGTGCACTGGGAAACGCAACCACACACCTGGGGCTTGTTTTTCTGTGCCCGATTAAATCCTGTGTTTTCATATTCGTAATTATTATTATTCGTGTTCTGTATTATTATTCGTATCCCTGATAACTGATTATCATCATGTTACATTTTTGTTTCCACGTGTGTTCCACTGTTTGTTCCACATTTTTCCTGTTATAATTGGTGAAGCCTTTCCTCAGTGTCGACTCACTCCGATGTTCCAGTGTCATTCAAATATGGAAGTAAATGTATAGTTTATTTTCAGTTTTTTGTGCTATAGCTGTGTAGCATTACTGGCGGTGGACACATATATATACCTCTGTCAGGTACCGAGTTATAGTAGATTGGCGCGGTTCGCTGTGATCTGGATGGGATTGCCTCTTCTACGTGAACTGACAGCACGAGGTTTCGGTCTGACGGGTACAGTCAGAAAGAATCGGATTGGGAAATGCCCAGCAGAGTCCTTGACTAATCTCAAGAGAACTGAGCGGAAAGTATTTTCAGAAAAATATATAGAAGACATGTGTGTGATCTGATGGAACGACAACAGTATAGTTACCCTGGCTTCTAACTTCATGGAGCATCTCCTGTAACCAGAATACAACGAATTGGTTTCATCAAGATAGAGAAAAGAAGGATAAATGTACACTGTCCCGATGCAGCTGTGCAGTGCTATCGTTTCAAGGGAGGTGTCGATAGATTAGACGGGAATCTTGCTTCTTTGCGTTGCTCCATCAAGGGTAGGAAGTGGTGGTACCCCTCATTTCTCTTTTAAATCACTGCAGCTTGTCAAAACAGATGGCAAATGATGAGAAAGATCAATTCAGACGAACCTCCATTCTATGTACAGTTTCGACTAGCCGCCGTACAAGCTTATTCTATCCCCTCTGCCCTGGCACGTAATCCGGGCAACTCAGGAGCTTCTTCCACCGACGAAATCATTTCCTGTGGGCAGAGGAGATGCAGAGAAGTGTGCCACAAAAATACACACAAAATTTTTCAAACCTGCGACGTCGGCATTCACATCCACTCTTCTATACATTTCACGAGCCAACTCGGATATGACATTTTTGTTACTATGATTATTTGACATTTCACAAGCCTGTAAAATAGCTGAATTTGTTAGTTTCTCTCTAATAAATACATTTTATTATGATTCGAATTGTTTATTGCTCAAAAACCGACATTTCCAAACCACGGATGAGGCCGCATATCCCAGTGCATCCTACAGGGCTCGGTGTCATACTCCCCCCCTTCGATCCCACCCATACGGAAAAATCTAAAAACATTTTTTTTTTCGTTTTAACTTCAATAGGCTCAAAATTATGGAAAACGAAAATGGTTGAGAAGACGGAATTACCACTTTCAGCTTGCTCATGGGAATTGGAGGGTCAGACATTGTGTATCTATACTTGTATCTTTCCAAAACTTCAGTGAAGTGATCCATTTTCCAGCCGACCTAATGAAAAGGGATAAAAGCTCTACCAGTTTATTGGTACCTAAAAGTCAATCTTTGGTCACACTCTTCAGAAGTCCACGTTCGTCAGGTAAATAAAATGGGTACCTAATCGTAATGATATCGCCTCAGCAATCGATCCACTTTTGGTCATAGGGACCACCATCCCCTATGCAACCTGGCGACTATACACCAGAACTCGTTGTTAGTAGCCTATTTCAATTCAAAACACTTCCAAGTAGCACGTTATGATTATCATTGATTAAACCCTGCACGTTACTCTAATAAAATTAGTTCCAGTATTCGAATCCTTTATTTGAAGTCTACGTTTCGACCTTCAACAATCCTTATTATGTTAACACTTCCAATGATAGCAAGCTCTATAATTTCATTATTGATTATCATTGATTAAACCCTGCTGACGTTACTCTAATAAAATTAGTGAAGATGTTTCCAGCATCAGGCCAGTTACATAACTTAACTCGATCCTTCGGTAGAAATTGCATTACTAAACCTAGTTTAAGCGAAGAAAAAACGAAAAAAATGTTTATTGAGAAAAAAAAGTTAGGAAAAATCTTTTTGAACACAATAAACAACTTTCCCATTTTGGTTATTCGTCCATTTGCAAAGAATTGTCAAGCTCTGTCTCCAAATAAAGAAAGTATATAACTGGGGGTACGCTTTGGGAGAAAAATCAACTTCCTAATAATGCCATCATATTATTAAAGGTTCTTATTAATATTTTAAAATTTTTCTAAACATTTTATATTGTTGTCATTATGAAACCGCTGACTCTAAACCACGCAGAACACCAAAAGCTCTACATAAACTTAAGAATTCAATCGTGACTGTACATGTACAAGTTTGCAGGTGTGTGAATCAAACACGACCTTCGGGGATTACTAGGTTAGATAGGTAACTATACTTGCATTTTATCTAAAATTCAATTAAGTGATCAATTTTACAGGTGAACAAACTAGAACTGGAAAAAGCACTGTTAGTATACCGAGATATACTAGCCAACCGACAGAGTCTTCAGGTAAGTAAAATACCTAAGTGAAACTCTATCAATGTTAAAATTTCCCTTAGGTTCACTAGTACCTGTAATAGGGTAAATATTTCCATTTTAAATAGTTTTTTCATTTGGAGGTGAAAACCCGTTTATTAACGGGGGTCCCTGCCTAAATGGCTTGTATACCGACTAAAAAACACCAAATATCATCTGAAGACTGCCCCGAAACGACTTATGCAGTATTACACAGGGACAATGTTTAAATAGATTAAACAGTTTGTATTTTACATTACATGAAAACTGGTATTAGCTACTGTGGAGTCTTCCATTGGCCACCCAAGCCACCAAAAGCACCTTTCTTGACACCCGAACTGCAACACTATTCTGAGTTCAAGTTCAAAACTTCATTTGAACATAGAAGTTCAATTGGCAACATACGTAACAGTAGTAGGCTGGGTGACTATACTGGTATTTTTACTACAGTTCAATGAAGTGATCAATTTTCCAGGTGACCTTAGGAAGGGAGGAAGAAACACTACGAGTATACTGAGACCTACCAGCCAACCAACGGGGTCTTCAGGTAAATGGAATAAATAAGTAAGACCATGTGTTAAAAGTCCACTAGTAAAAATCGTATTAGATATTAATTCCCTGCGAGGCACCGAGAACGGTCTTAATCGAAGAAATTAAAAATGTAGCGACACACGTGTGTGTTTCTGTCCCTCGAGGACTGGTGGTTCCATCCTGATCTCCCCGCTCAAGAGCTCTCAACCTGGCTGCTTACCTTTTCTGGGCACCAGTGGCTTGCCTTCCCAGGCTTCCACCGGCAATGTTACCATACACCATAGCATAATGGTACCATGCAGACCATAGACACGGCGTGCACACATTTGTCTTGAGGGTTACACTTTTGGTGAGGGTGATTAGTTACCTGTGCAAGAGCTCACAATGCATTCTGTTGTGCAATAGGCAGTGTAAGCCACGGCTTAAGCCTCCTAACACAACAAGGTATTGGACGATGGAGGGATGCTACTCGAATAGCTAAAGTGTTTAGTTCCAAAATTTGCTACCAAATTGAGTTGGCATTGATCATTACTCATTCCCGTGCCAGATATCTGGCTTGTAATAGGTACATCAAATTAGAGTGGGAAAGTACATCCATCTGCTACAGTAGTATGTAACATTTTCTGCTGTATTGAGCCAATTTCAGGCGGCAGGGCGATTGCCCCCGGAAAGAGTGAAAGGTCCAATGGCGGTTCTAAAGTGCCGATTGAAACAGGCAGTCCCAGAAGCGAGGTTCAATAAGGATGGGATTGAGAAGGTACCGGTACGCCGAGGAAATCAGTTGACTTGGTTGGTTCTTCAACAATGAGCCCTAACACGCATTATGTTATGGAGGGCAGTGAACGAATTTGCACGATCATTTTTCGTTTAAATTAGAAATTTACATTTTAAAAGAATCGGTGTGTGGCGAGAAAAGGTGGTCGTGTGCTGGAAAGGCGCAGTCTAAGTGCAAGGCGTTCATAAAAACTCGCATAGCTCATTAGTCGTCAAACCCCCCAGGATGATCCGTATGTTTCTGCTAAAAGGGTGAGCGTAAAGTTTGGCAGGATTTTCGACGCATCAAAATGAATTGGTACATTTTAAAATTTGACTGTGATGTTATTATATGTTTCACTATTGTATTTGTTTCAGTATTATTATCTTGTTCATGCACTACATTTCTCAATATACAGGCACTTTCCAGCCCAACGCTAATTCGTCCGTTACGCCTTCCACTTCATCGGGAGGAATAGCCGTAAATTGCAGGAAAATCAGTTGAGTAACCGGGGTCAAGCGTCAAAATTTACAGGGGGTTCAATAACTGATTCCCGCCAATTTTCAATGGTTTCTCATAAGAATATGCCAGTTACCTGAAACATGTGTTGTCAATTGCCAGCATTTTATTATCTCCTGAATAAGCAATGATCTGTTTCCCATTTCGATCCAGAATACTTTAAATATGCCGGTTGCATACCATACCGTGATCCTTCTGGTGAAAAAGAATGAATAAATGAATATTAAGTGAAAAATAAACCTCGCTTCCAGGAGGAAAACCTATGGAAAGTAATGAATCGTTTCTGTTCATTGTAAGCAAAAAAGTATTCGTTAATCACAATTACTTTAAAAGTAGGTATTCGTTGATCATGAATACTTTTGTAATCGTTAATCGTTTCGCCAACGAATAACGATTACTTCAAAAGCAATAATTCGTAATCAACGAATATTTTTCACGATTACATTTGTAATCGCATAAGTATTCATTAATCGATTAACGCCCATCTCTACTAGGGATACATTATAATACGAGATGGGCATTTACTTTCAATTAAAATCATTTGGAGAAATCCTTAGAGGCAGCATTCACTAGTACCAGGTAGATCGTTAGGAAAAACTAGATAGAAAACTATGACTTGGCGGAACACGACAATATGAATCACATTTTTATGGCAGAAGAAGGAAGCGCGATCTGCTTTTGGATAACAATTTTGGATAACAGTCCTTGCATTCGGGAGCGGTAGGAGCGCGGAGATTGCGCGGCCGTCAGATCAGGGGCCAGACGCTCCCGTCAATTGCCAGCATCTTATTATCTCCTGAATAAGCAATGATCTGTTTCCCATTTCGATCCAGAATACTTTAAATATGCCGGTTGCATACCATACCGTGATCCTTCTGGTGAAGTGAAATAAACCGGGCTTGAATTTATAGTTGAAGGAGAAGGAGCACAAGGAAATGAAATAAACTGGTCGTTTACAAGTGTGATCCTATAAAAGCTGGACATGTGGACTTCCCCGTAAGGCAGGCATCACTTCCATCAAAACCCATCAAAACCATTAGTCAGGACATTCTAACTAGAAACAGTAAATATTCTCAGTTTAAATTCAAACCAAATTTGAGATGTCGAGTTCTTCCGTGTCAACAGGCTCATGAATGCAACAAAATCTTTTTGTTGAAAATGTATGTGAATCACACCTTCAATTCAGTCAAGTGATCAGTTTTACCGAAGACCAAAAAAAGACTACGAAAAGCGCTTATAGTAGACAGGGCCCCACCACTCAACCATCTAAGATCGCGGCTCCACTGGCCGTAGCTGATCGCGCTACAAAGTGCGGTTGGTGAGTCAGAGAGATGAGAAGGCAGGAAACTAACGGAGGTGGCTTCACTAGCGACAGTCTGCAGCGTGAAACATTTGACCACCGAATGTTGAGTCGCGCTCAAATGGAACCGGTCCTATTCTACTGCTACATTTTGCCGCCACTACCTTGCGCCACTAGCTGTAGACTGCAGTGTCCGTCGAATCTCAGTAACTTGCGGCATGATCGTTCATATGTCACGTCACCGGCACACTGACTTCTACTGCTAGTGAAGCCACGGCGGCGCACAGTGGGCTAAATCACCAATTTAGGTGAATAAAATCTAAAACTTGTCCATATTCAACTTTGGATTCCCAAATTACGGAAAAAAAAAAAAAAAATTCTAATTAACTTTTTGACCCGATTGGTGCTGCTTGCCGATTAGCAGTAACTGTCACCTCTGAATGCTCATAAATTTATATAAAAGGATTAAAGAAGAAGTCGCTGGTACGTCGGTCCAACTAAGTTCGAATCCCCTCCTTCGATCACAATTCTCTCGTTTTCCGCCGAATGTGCTGGACGTTTTCGCCATCTTTTCTAAAATTCTCCTCCTCGTGGCTTCTAACTTTGTCGAAGGATCCTCGCATCTTCCAATCGTTTTGGCCTTCTCAAACCTTGGATCTTCGGCGTTCTCCCGTCTCTGTCTTATCAAGTTGGACACATATCCTGGATTATCCGAGAATTCACATTCCTGAAGGAAAAGGTAAAAAGAGCACTTGCCATTTCGACCTCGTGATCAACCCCTTTTGATCTCCTACATTCTCAGCATCTGTAGGACCTATATCTATCTGATTTTAATGTCTACTTGTTCTCTAAATCCAGGAACTAGCATTCTCGTCTGCGATCTGTCAAGGACTCCCCAGCTCCGTATCTCCTCGGAAGTTTCTCCCGTCTCCGGATTTGGTCGCCACGAGGTTCACCATCAATCTTGGTCAGAAATTTCCATTTTTGTTCTATTGAACATTATTCATTTAAATTCTCGAAAGAACCTTTTGAAACGTCACGTCACAATTTATAAAAATGATTTTCCGATTTGTACAGAGCTCTTGGACTATCTATATCTATACTCTCAAGTCGCAACTGCCACATACCAATTGATACCAGTATTAAATTTTTTTTAATTTTTACAAGAGTTGTAAATGTACTTTCTTTCTTTTTTTCATGGAAATGCAGTCCATTTCTTTCAATTATATGAAATCTATCCATTTATCGTTGAACTAATTGGTTGTTAATTAAAACACCCCTATTCACGAAACAATTGGCGTACACACAGTGGTCTAAAATCAAATTGATTTGCTAAAATTTAAAACTTTCCTACATTTAACGGTTGAAGTCCCAGAATACGGGGGAAATAATATTAAAATATCTAATTCATTTTTGACATGATTGGGAAGCACATAGTGGTCTAAAATCAAATTGATTTGCTAAAATTTGACTGAAAAAAAATTATGAATCACCCAAAACGCACAATTGCAAAAATTCTTTGCAACATTTAAAAACTAGAAGGATTGATGAAACAAATCCTGCAAACAAATCCTTGGAATAACTTGGCTTTTTCGTTATTGAATAGGGGCATACATTTAAAAATCGCTAAGTTAAATCCACAGGTAGAATGCAACGTATATTCAATAACGATTGTAGAAATTTAATGTCTTAGCTGTCTCAGCAATGTCCATTGTTGAATAAAAGCAATAAAACTTCGCGCTACACACACCTTGAACATAACGAACTGCCATCGAATAAAGATAATCCCACTGCCGGTTATCAGGCACTTGTGTAAACATGACTGATTCTCTCCTTTACTATTTGTTTATAAACTCGGTATGGCGGGAAATATTAGTATTTGGAGTCTCACTAACTAATGATAATAAGGTAAAGCACTCAGAAATTCCAAACTTTTGACTTGACTTTTGTCCACCTAAATTGGTGATTTAGCAGTTCATTCTCTGTTGCCCGTGAGGCCACCCAACTGTCGCGTGTAGCGCGCGAAAATTACGGCGCGATCAACTACGGCCACTGGAGCCGCGGTATAAGTCTTCAAGTAAATAAAACCCGTAATAAGCCTCGTACGCAAAATCCACAAGGAGTCGTTTTGTTATACTCTTGAGGTATTGGGACACAACAAGAACGATTTTGCGCAAACAAATCAAAGTTGTTGCCGCAAGGCGTGCAGTAGTTTTTCAATTGCTCGTACAAGAATGTTGTAAGTATAACTAATTCCCTGTAGCCCCATAGCCTTATACAGGGTGTCCCAGGAGTTATGGACAATCCGACTCCTACGCGTTCTACAACTCATTTCCAACCAAAAAGTTACTTAGCAATTTTTGCCAGAGGCCTCGTTTTCGAGCTATTCGCGATTTAAGATTTTTTTCGTGTTTTCGATCTTAAGTCATTAAAACTGTCATAACTCCCTCAATTTTGGAAATAGCTCAAATTTAATGACACCGTTGGAAAGAGCGTTACATTTTCTATCTATTTGATGTCAGAAAACTTTTTTTTAATTGCATTGAAGATGTGCGATTGCTGCGCGAAATGGCAGTTTTGTCAAAATCTTAAAATCGCCTGTTTTTCATCTCGCCTAGAAACCCCATGAATGCTTGACGCAGAACTGTGCAGACCTGATAAAACGTGCGCCGAAATGTCAGCTTTCCAACGGTGTAGTCGTGTTGGTTTTTAAAATATTTTTAGTTAAGGAAATGGTGTTTAACTGCACAAAAACGTGTGTTTTCTTATTAAAATTGAGGTTTTTCCAAAAGTCTTGACGAAAAAAGGTTGGTGGCGGGATATACGTAACTTTTCTCGCTGAATCAAATGGTGACAACGCCAGACCTTTCAAGTGACGATTTAAGTTAGTTTTGTCGGATACATAAACCCGTTCGTTTGTGAACAGCGTCTACGGCATTTCTAAGCTGTCCGGCCAAAGTCAGGATAATCGAAGAGCTGGTAGTAATAACCAAAACCTTAGTGACAAAAAACAATTAGTAGATAAAAAACAGATAGTTTACTAGATCAGGAAGGATCAGTGACATAAACAATATTATCTACCAATATTTTGTCCTCATACTATCCGACGTGTTCGCTAGGGCGTGAGTTGTACACAGGAGGAGTGTGACTCCCTTGCTGCTTCAGAAGCATTACCATTGGCAAAACCGTACACAAAAATCATGTCAACATACTCACTTGTGATATAGCTACTCAACTGAAAGCAAAAATTATCGCAATCAATCATAAATGAACACAAACAATAGCTGTCTCTCGGATCTTCGATTTTCCTGACTTTGGCTGGACAGCTTGGAAATGCCGTAGACGCTGATCACAAACGAACGTTTTCATTCATTAAATTCATTTTCATTTTTCATTTTTAAATATTTATTTTTTAATTTAAATCTTTAAACAGTCTTGTTTAAACTCTAACTCTTTGTATGATCTCGATTTAAACCCCAATATCTTACCATTGTCCAACGAACACTGGATATATTCGTGTCAACAAACATTTTACATTTTACTTGAACTGAATTTGGTCAGACACATCCAATTGTCAACCAGATAACCAGATTATCAATCAGATTGGGGTTGATGATACACGGCGCACAAAGCAACCCCTCCTTCAAGACCGGGGGTCGTGCTGGTCATTGCATATCCTTGCCCCTGACCAAGACAATGCCTCCTACGTGTTGTACAACTCATTTCCGACAGCGATGAGTTGCATTCATCTTCGAGACTTTTGAAAAAACCTAAATTTTAACAGAAAACACACGTTTTTCTGCAGTTAAACACTATTTCCTTAACTAAAAATATTTTTAAAAACCGAAACGACTACACCGTTGGAAATCTGACATTTCGGCGCACGTTTTACCAGGTCTGCACAGTTCTGCGTCAAGCATTCATGGGGTTTCTAGGCGAGATGAAAAACAGGCGATTTTAAGATTTTGACAAAACGGCCATTTCGCGCAGCAATCGCACATCTTCAATGCAATTTAAAAAAAGTTTTCTGACATTAAATAGATAGAAAATGTAACGCTCTTTCCAACGGTGTCATCAAATTTGAGCTATCTCCAAAATTGAGGGAGTTATGACAGTTTTAATGACTTAAGATCGAAAACACGAAAAAATATCTTAAATCGCGAGTAGCTCGAAAACGAGGCCTCTGGAAAAAAATTGCCAAGAGACATTTTTGGTCGGAAATGAGTTGTAGAACAAGTAGGAGTCGGATTGTGAATAACTCCTGGGACACCCTGTATATAAAAATGGGTTTTTAAGAGAAACTTGTCCCGTTATCATCAAGTGCTGTCAACTGTGAGAATCTGATTTTTTTCTAATAAGTAGGTTTCCGGTCTTGGTCCAGAATATCGTTAAACCGGCTAGTTACATAACTTAGTTTGGTGGTTCGGTTGAAGTGAGTAAAACCGGGAATGAATTCATAGTTGACGGTATTAAGGTGCATATTTATATTTTAAAACATGTTAAACACTTTTACATTTACAATTTTACATCATCTCGGAAACTATCCTTAATTACAGTGGATTCTCCCATTTTCCACCAAAATCACTGCTGTGTACTCCTGAACCGGCAATACTATTTTGATTTTAAGTTTTTGGTGCACGCATCAAACAAAAACTTCGGAATGAAATTTTAGGTTAGGTAACTGTATTGACGCATCTCCAACAATTCAGTGAAATGATCGATTTTACAGACGACCTAGAGAAGAGAGCAAGAAGCACAACAAGTTTAACAAGGCCTACTAGTCAACCAACTTCAGGTAAATAAAATAAATAAGTTAAACGGTGTGTTAAAAGTTGTCACAGTTAGGTTGTCACTAGAGTGGGTTGTAGGGTGGCACATGTTCCTGTGCCAGATATCATACTTGTAATAACTAAATCAAGTTAGAGTGGGAGAACTCTAACCGAATCGAACTTATTCGTTCTTATATCTGCTACTGAAGTAACTAAATGTTTGGTTTTCAACATTTGCTACTGTAGTGAGTTGGTGTTTAATTCGCTGATTGTAGCTCCTAGCCTGTTTTAAATAGTTTCTTATAGGAAACATATGCTGTCAACTGCGAGCATCTTATTAAGTAATGATATCCAGAATATTTTTAATCAGCCCACTTAAGTATCATTCCTTGTTTCTTCTGGTGCAATGAGCGAAACTAGGCGTGAATTTTCAAGTGAAGAAGAAAGAACACAGGCAAAAGAAATATGTTTATTGAGAAAAAATGAACAGCACAACCGATTTCAAACATGATGAACAGGTTGGTTAATTGAACTGCCTGCTAGGACGGGAATGTCTGGGTTTTTCTTTCTTTTTATAAGATTAATCAGGGGGTGGGTGCAAGTGCACAAGAAGTACCACAAATCTTCCTTCTCTTGGAAATCCACTGCATTCGGTCAAGAGGGGTTTACATTCAAGGTCAGCATTCATCACCTTGAATACCTAACTTGCAACGCATAAAGAGGCCATTGAATTCTTGATTAAGGCACAGGCTTCAATGATCCAAGTGAGTGAATAAAAAAATAGACTTTGATGCTCTGCCCATTGGCAAAACGAAGCAGTCGATCCCTGTTGGAGAAGTTTTGTAAAGTACTTTGTAACCACCGCTGTATCAAGAGATGGCAGATTGTTGAGCAAGTCAAACCTGGAAATAAGCAGTTTTCATTCTCTGGCCCGCCAGAAATTCGGTGGGAAGACCTTGCACGGACACTCATTGGGCATGTGCCACATGATTGCCAAATACGTGTCCAGTTCTCACTACAAGTAAGGAGGTAACACGTGTTTACACATTGGGAGAAATAACCTCTCAAGAAATGCTAGGTTAGGTAACTATACTGGCACCTTTTCAACTATTCAGAGATGTGGTCAATTTTCCAGCCGACATACACAAGAAGGGGAAAAGCACAACGAGCTTAGCGAGACCTGCTAGTCAACCAACAGAGTCTTCAGGTAAATGGAATACCTAAGTAGGATCATATGTTAAAAGCTCACTAGTTTAAATCTTATGTGAATGACAAGGACGGTATATGCATGGCTCAACGGAATATGGGGTGGTTGTACATCGTTAGCTTTTACAACATACGACAACATACTGTTGGTCTACAGACGTTTTTAGGAGGTTCAAAACCTTGGTAAATATGTTAGGTTCAATCATGACGATGATTTTCCGAGCGTGTTGAAAAAATGTCCCGTATTTCACATTCTCCGACCCTTAACTGTCCGTTCTCGTCATACTGTATGAGCCAATTCCTTCCTTGATGGGCTATTTGCATTTACTTCTTGTTATTTTCATTCTTAATAAACTTTCTTTCGTTTCAATAGAGTTCGCCTTGGTATCTGACAGAAACTCGGCGGTTACAACGGCCGGTGAATGGCTGGCTTGATGCCGTTTTAAGGCATCTAAAGCATTCAAATCGGCAGCACAAAATTATTTCCGTTGACATTCAAAGCTGTTATTCTGACGAGTTCATTTGTGAAAATACACCCAATTGAGGTACTGGAATCACCCCCGCTATTTAGATAAATACCAACCGGATTATTGACTCGAAAGAAAAGTTGTTGATAGTAGGATACACGTCTGTATGAATTAATTTCAAGTATTTTGGCCAACGTATGGTTTCTAGTCATAGATGGACCTCTAGCTGTATACTTCGTAACCTGTGAACTTAAACTTCTCTGCAATTGCAACCTTTTGTATTGTTAACCTATTGTCTTTTGTTGGATATTCTCTCTCTTAATCGAACTTACATCAATTTAGTAATGATACCTTAATGAGCTTTGTTATATGTAGTGATGGGTGTGATTAGTTCGCCCCTTCCCGATTTTAGAATCCGTCGCCTTGGGAGATGAATCAGACGCCTTCAAGTGTCTGGGTCATCCTTTGAGCGTGGCGGAGCATTATCAACGCATCCAGCTCATTGGAAGGGGCAACTATACCATTCCATCACCTCACAATGTGCAGAAATATAAATCTGATGTGGAGAGAATACCTACTGTAAAATTGATGGTTACCAGATATTGTGAACCAGTGTTGTCCATTTCAGAATCTCGGAGGCGCATGAAATCAGCAGGTACCTATTTAATCACAACGTACTATAGAATTTCGCTAAGCAATCATTTTCCATCCATTTTCAATTGAAGGAATCTAAACAGCCCAACCAGATGGCAGTGTAGAGCTTTCTGGTGCTCAAACCATCTCCTCTAGCTAGAAACAAAACGATAGAATGCAGGCTACTCAGAACCCCTCCTTTGGTGAGGTCCACTGCTGTTTTTTGTGAAAATGAAACCATTGCACTTATCAAAAATTCAGGACTGAACTAAAAAGAAACGAGTGAGGTTACTGCAAACCAATTCTGCCGACTTGCATATCTTCAGAAGCTCAATAGGGGGGGGGGGGGACAAAAATTTCTTGATCGATCACAAAAGTTCATTATTGGAATTAATAAACCAAGAAAAATGGTCTGTCCGCCATGCGATGTTTATCTCCGAAACTACTGAACCAGAGTTTCCGAAATTTGACTCACAAATTCAAAATCAATACGGGACGTGCCAGTAATCTCGGCATCTTGAGCAGTTAAGGGATTGTGTTCAAGGATTACTCTATCATAAAATCGGTGGTCGCTCAAGTATTTTCATCTTGAGTGTAATCACAAGGTATGGAGGCGCGAGTGTAGAGAATCCCACCCTATCGCTTCCTCTCTGGGCGCATCGAATTCGTTGACTCTGTCCCTCGCCACCTCTTCAACACTGATTCGTGGAGCTGTTCAAGAATGCACCAGAAACAACATCTCAAAAAGGAGTTCAAAACCATCCAATTCAAAAGAAAACACATCTGCCAAGTTGAGCGTGGTTCATAACATGAACGTTTTAGATAATCACAAAAGAAGTAGAATATAAACCTTGTTACAACGATTCACGGTGTAGCAAGGCCTCGGGACATGTCCAGGAATTCATCAATGGCTTCGAAAGGTTAGTCGACACGTACTGCGATTCTGTCGCAGCTAATCCGCTAATTCTACAGCTGATGTAAAAATAGTACTATCTTGTTGAAGCTAGTATGAGGTAATTAAACTCCTTCTCCCAGAACCCTAAAATTTTGACAGAGATGGGACCACTAAAAGCTGACAAAATGATGTTTCGAGGATTCTTCGTTTCTGCATGAGCAGAGTGCCATCTAGAGCCTAACCCGCATATTCCGTGAAAGTGTCATCAAACTCAAATGAAAACTATAGGAATACGGCACTCTAAAAGAATTTAGCGGTCGCACATACACCGTTGCTACTAATGATACTATCGCGTTGGAATTGATATATTGTCAGATCGTTTTTCCTCGACTATCCCGAACATACAGTGAAAGTAAATCTTCCATTACTATAGGTGGGTTCGGGAGCCGTACTAGATAGCTCGTCATGAATAGAATTCGACATTCAATCAATTGGTTTCCTCTTTCAGGTGCAATGTCACAGCATTCGGTCAAGAAAGTTCCTTCTACCCCAGGTACTAGTTTGACACACCTTGTAAAAATAGGCGTCAAACCTATATACCTCAAAAATATATATCACTATGTCTAACAAATCCAAAAAAGATCCTGTTATATATACGTATTTGAAAAAGCGTTAAAATCCGGGAATCATTTCTGAATTTTTCAAAACGGATTATGAATCAAGAAATTTATCGAATTTTTTAATTAAAAAGTCGTCAGCAATAGTTTTATTTTCTATGGAAATTCAAAAAGTTTTTTCTTCGAATTTTGATCGGGTCCCCATTTGTCCCACTGTGCACTCCCAAACCTGCAGACCTAACCTAACCCGGTACACGGAGTCAGGATGGGCAATAACTAAACCCAACAAAAAGTTATGTTGATGGAGTCAAATCTGGGAAATTACAACAACTAATATGAAATATTAACAATGAACCAATGCACTAAAAGCCGAGTTGGCTATTGCTGGATCGCCAGACTCTAACTTGTAACTATCATCCGTTTGTATGCAGCTTCTTGCATCTTGCATCATTGACTCGTTCCGACTTATTATTATGTATGAGAATATTCCAATATTGGGCCCTAGATTTTGTACATTAAATTCAACAATTGCCTGAAAACTAATTTAATAGGTATAAGTGCTATCATTTTCAACCGATTTTGATTTGATTTGTTATTCATACGAGCGAATGCCGGCAGACGTAATTGTGTTGAACACAACCCTTATTAATTGCATGCTTAATCGAAACGTGGTAATTGATTGATACCAGAAGCCACGATAACTTTGAACGTGTTTTGGCAGGACCATCGAGTGAATAGTGATCAAAGCTCTCAACACAAACTCCGAGCATTGATAGCTCGACCACTATTATATGTATGAGAATATTGAAGCACCTGATATAAAATATATTAAGTCAGTATAGGTACTGAAGCACTTACTACGAAATATGTCGGCATCAATGAAAAGTAATGTCTTTTTTGAGGACCTATTAGGTCTTTCTCTTTTGAGGACCTATATCAGGAAAGAAGCTGGATTAAGGATGCTTCAATCCCTTCAGTTTATTATTTCTTCTTTTTTTCTTTCAGAAAATTTGTCAAGCAGTGACCGAAGCCGGAGTGCGACTAGCCACGAAAAAATTAGTAATTATTTAGGGTTAAACATTTATTTTTTAAATGATGTACTGGTTTGACTTGTAAGTCGAACACCACAACCTGAAAAAACGACAAACCTGCCAAATATATTGGTATGGTGAGGTATTGTTGTCAGTATCGCATGGTACAATTATACCATTGGAAGTAATTTATGAAAGATTCGTACTCTTCTTCTCACAATATGTCTGACCTTGTAGATTAGTACAAATCTAGTTGAGATTGTAGTACAACCAATCTCCCTGGAGATATGGAGATACCCAAAGATGAATCATCTGGGAACTGTCCCCCGAAGATGAGTGCTACCTCTAACTCGCGATGTCGGCGCTTGTTCTTGACCCAGTAGTCAACTCATGATTAAACTTGAAATATTGTCAAAAATGTAAATGAGATCTGTTCTCAAAATATGTTTAGATATTTGAACATGCTGTTGATTTTCCGAAGAAATCTCGGCTTTCAGATGAAACAAATATTGTCTCAACTTTCCATTGCAACGGTGACGGCCCCTAGCCAAGTATGACGGGTGATATAGTTTCATTCATCAGTTCTTGATTTTTTACTCACGGATTAACTTAGAAAAAGTCCTTCAATGAGTTCATTCAAATTTTATATAAAGTAAACAAATAATACAAATAACACACATAGGTTTATTACATAATATACCGGCAAAGATGTACATTTTTCACGAATGTAGAAAGATTTTAGAAATTGTATTACATTATTTACTTTTGGTACAAAATTTCTTTCAATGCAGACTCAAAAAGCTCTACCTTGTGAGACGCAATCATTGTGTAATAAATTGTGTTCCAATACAAGTGGAAACGAACAATCAGGGAAAGTTTGGAAATTATACTCGTCTTCTAGTAACCATCAGTTACTCACAAAAAGGTTCCTAGTGTATAGGTATCTATTATACCAAAATACCTTATTTTTCAGTATCAATACCTCAGTAAAGCGAACAAATATCCAGTTTCACAGGCCCTCTCTCAAATTCTCCGATGAACAGTAGCCATTAACACGTCCACTTTACAGCTGTCGTCCCGAATATTACCAGAGCCTATTCTTAATACACTTTCCACTTATTTCTCATTCGAGAATTCAATACATTTCTGCTAAGCAAGAAAATTTCAGATCGCCACTCATTCATCAATAGGCAAACTACCAATCCGATATGTAATTCAAGATGGCTTTTACAGTTTTTAATTTTATAATTTATGCATTTATTCAGTTTTACGTTTTCAGGAAGCAGACCAGTTAGTGAACCGAGTACACCATCAAGTTCACGTAGTCGCAGCAAAACTGGTAATTATCAGTGTTTGAATTGATCTTGTTTACAATCTAAGCTAATACAATAAAGGAGAAAGTTTTTTTTGTTACTTGTCTGTTAACGATTTACGTAGCTAAAACATTTATTCTCCATTATACAGAAACACACGTTTCGTAGCACATGTGCACACCCTCTTATTAGCTTGGTGTTTAAAACTATTATAAACAGTGTAGGAGCGAATCCGCACAACCATGCATCATCAAAAACTTTCAGCATTGCAGACCGTTAAAAACCGCTGAAAAAATGTGGTTTTGTACAGGTAGGTTTGAAATATAATCGGAGGTTGAGTTCACCAAACTAGACTTGAGTTTCTGCTTTTTAATGTTTATGTAGCATCCACGAGTTTTTACTTAGGGGCTGCGTCCTAATTATGATGTAATTAATGAGATATAGTGGGCAATGGTGGAATTGTATGTTGAAACTGATAACTATGGTCGTTTTTCAACTTATCATTCAAGGAATTAGAAATACAGAACATGTTTCTTTGTTACTTACAGGTTGAAAGTGATAATAGGTTTTCATATGTAGGTTGTTAATAATTAGTTTTAAATTAGGGTACCAATGACACTTTAACAATTCAGTAGAACCCTTGGGTAGAAACGATTTGGATTCTCAATAAACATTAAGAAGTAGAAACTCAAGTTTAGTTTTTCTAAGTGTACCGATTGTAGAGCACATTTCTGATTGAAGTTGTACTCCAACATTTTTTATTTATGTCGCTTAGTTTCCAAGTTATGCCAGTTATAAGATTTTGTTTTTCGTGCTTTCAACTTCAAGTTTGGTTGTACCGCTGGCAAATGGTTCCCGTTTGGAAGGGCTGAACCAATAATTGAACATTTCAATTGATAGGAGACTGTTAGCTTAGCAATTCCGACCAGAGGGCAGGACCTGAAAATTCTAATTCGTAGAGCGAGGAGGCTCTAGAAGGCCACCATTTGATACAATTCACCCTTAGGACATTTTCAAGATTTGACAATTTTCCCTCTTCAAGTTCGTTTTTCATCCTTTTTGCCTTTTCGAACAAAACTTTGTTTTTCCATCAATGTAAATTATTGATATTACTCTTCAATAAGATGCCGGAATAATAATCACAATACCGGCTTGAATCATAAACCGTTTATTTTTAATACATATAAGAACTGTATCATCTAATCAAGGTTGAAGAGAAACGAGGCTAACTCATTCTGTTCAAATAAAATCGGAGCAAGATGGAACGTTGACCGTATTTCCACGAAAGTAAAGAGTTACACTGTTAAATCAATTTCGACGGTTAGGTCATCATCAGTAACAAACATGAACTGAAAGTACATCACAGAAAGCATATCTTATATAGGATCAAGTGAGAGGAGATTGAATCCTATTGGCTCAAGGAAGTGAAAGGGGCGGGGAGGACCAACCAATGCCACTCAAGGCTTACAAAGTGAAAGGGGCACAAATAGTATCATTATGGAGAGGCGGAGCCAAACTTATTGCAAGAAAGAACCCAATAATGGTGAAATATTTTGAGGAATGACATCATTTAAACATTTTCCTGACCAATTTCCTGTGTTTTTATTTGAAATGGGTTTCCACAACTTCGTCGCGAGTGACTTAGTCCGTATCATTCTGTTCCCTGACACATCATGGGGATAGGAAATTTAATATCGCACTTCCAAACGGTATAACCAACTTTAAAGTTACTCATTAATTAATGGAGTCATGGTAAATTTAAAGAGTTGAAAGTCGAAAATGAGGAAAAAAAGTCATGTAACTGAAATAACTCGAGGACTAAGCGAGGTAAAAGAATGCAACGGGCTATAGAGTCTGTGTCTAGTTGGTATCAGTCTCCAAGGTGTAACACCCTCCATACGCATGGGTGTTTCGAACAACTCTTTTCCACTCTCCATGTATAATTGATTGAGAATTGAAGCTACAACGCACCCATCTATAGAATGAAACGTATTAATGTAATTCCTGATTTATTAGTTTGCTCTATATTTTGATCCATCATAATGTGATAAGGAACACGCTGTATTGATTCATTCTTTATCAAACCAAATAATTGTAGTTGTCGACCAACCACACTTGTATCAAGTGAATTCATTTAGTAAATATGCATTCCGACTAGATAGTGTGTGGATGATCGAGTTAAGGTTGGGTGACCATATTTTATGCTATGTTCAATTTATTTATAATTATTCGTTTATTAAATATGCACCCTTGTAAAGCTTACCCAATATTTTTTCAATTAGATAAACAAATGGAACAGGAACGTATGGCTCCTTTGCCTCATGCACCGAAGCAAGCGTTTGCTCAACCTCCCTACCTAGAATCTTCAGAATCTGAGGGCATCCCACCACCAGCGCTACGCAAAATGAAATCCGAAATCGCATCTGACTTAGGTTCACATGAGCCTAACTGCAAATGTTAGTTCACCACAACCGATGATATCCATTCCAGTAATCATAGATCATATACAAATCAGATACAGACTTGCAGTTCAGCTGTAAAAAACTGACGTCGTGAAATGTTGGTTCCTTTCAGGTAAGAGGTGTGTTGGTACCACCACGTGTCACTGCTGTGCAAGTTGCCCATGTTCCAACAAAAGGAAGCCAGGTAACAGAACAAACAAATAAGAACATACATGATAATAACCAGCTACGACCATTTTTGGTCGGAAATATGTTTTTGGTATCTACAGTTTCCGGGAAGCGTTGTAGTGCAGCTAAAAGACCCAAAATCATGTGAAACTCCCTCTAAAACGAGCAAGAAATCTTCCTACAGTTTCGAAACCCGCGAAAAACTCGCGTGGAACTGGTACAAAACCCACTAAAAACCTCCGGTGCAGAAGCCTCCAAAAATCCTTGTCTCTCCAAGATCGATTTATGCATAATTAATAAATGCAGTCCGGAATCAAAACCGCTCAATTTTACATTACTGTTTCTCATTTTCCTTGTTTTCATAGAGTAACAGGTTCTACCTCCTCCGTCCTGGTTGTTTTCTTCACTCTCTTTGAGTACAATTTTGTTGGTAACTATTTTTCAATGAGGAGTATCAGATTGGGTTTGAAAAAGAAGCTATCTGTCCGAATTATCTTCCCGAAGCTCCGCTAGTGAGTCAGCAACTGGAAGATCTGTAGTAATTTCATGATTCAAGGATTGCAAATTGTGAATGATAAAAGTGAAAAGGGTGGTGATAAAACCTTAACTAAAAACTGAAAAAAGCAAAATCCAAAATTAAATGTTAATTATGCAGTAATAATGAAGACATTTCTTGTGATTTGTCCAAACAAATTCTTCCGTTTTTAGACAAAAAACTCCGCAAATGATTACACAATGTTCATTATTTCTGTATCAGCCAGTCTTCCTATTCAGATCAGTAGACTGTAGATAATGTGAGTAGTGAAATATTCACCGTTCTAGTGTCCCCTCTCAGTCATGTTGTTAAAAACAACCCTCTCGATTTTCTCAAAAGGGGAGTGAAAGGATGATCGTGCACCAACCCAAATGGGCTCATTCAATTCGCGTACTAATTTCTGCCTGAATCAAGGTAAAGAACTACCCTAATTCATCAAAGGTTTTTTAGATTTCGATTTAGAAATATTTTCATCTGTAAATGTTATTCCTTAGGTTTGAGTGATGAAGACACCGATATTACTGGCATCGATGTATGATTTTTAGCCAAATTTTGTTAACCGATCCAATAGTTCAAAAAAAAAAGGTTTGGAAGGATGGATTTTTCATCCGGTTTTTGAAATTGCATATCTTGAAACGTAACCCAACAAATTTGTATAATTGAAAATAATAAACCAAAATCATTTACCTACTGTAGGATGTTTTGCCATTTTCTCAACATCGCTTTGATTGCTTTTAGGTGGTTTAGGAATACTATGAATCTAGTAAGTATGCAGAGTGTCACTCAAAACCAATCCTCCATACCAAGGATACGATTTCATTTCGCACCAGTTTCATCGACAAATTTACACTTCACTCTGCAAATTCCGTGAACAACAAAACGAATCATTTCTCACGGCCTACTCAAATTCGGAGGAAAACTTAAATCGGTTGAATATTTTATGTCATGTAGATGATCCCCTTCGAAATTAATCTTCTGCCATGGCCAAACGTAACACTTATTATTTGCCCATTGTCTAACTGACCGATTAGAGTCTAACAGGTTTTTCATTGTTACGATTTTCATTGTTTTTTAGAGGACATTCCGAGTTGGTTTGTGTGTGATTCGTACAACTCGCCAATGACCCCAAGGTGTGTATCTGAGTACACTCAACGAAGCCCTATGTCGCCGGAAAGATTCTGTCCGCCAAAAGTTGAAGGTAAGATTAAATCAAGCAAACTATTAATCGCCAAGTTCGTTACCTATGGAATTGATTTGCTACAATGATAGGGGTGTTCTAATTCATAGATATTTCGACGTCAGTGTAGAGTACGTTTTTTCTTGGATTTTAAACGCGAATTTTAGATTCTGGAATATTGTGACACCAATGCAATGATTACAGTTTTACTGTAGTTGTGACGGATATAGATAGCCCATCCTCTCTCGTTTCTAGAAACTGCTACTCCTCAGCATGAAACTGACGCGTTCGGCTACAGGGATATCCTCTGGGTGTCGCAGGCTTATCGCCTTAGTCCTTGGAAGGAGCACCTATTATTCCATTACCTCCTTGATTTGCATCAAATTCAACACATCAGATTCCACCAAATCAAATAAAACCTTCAGCCTCCAACATCTTTGATTAATTACCAGAAGGAAGACAATCAGTCAGTTTGATACTGTAAGAATTAGCTTGATTTTCCCTAATGCATGTATCATTCTATTTAGATGCTCCTTCCTGCGGAAGTCCATGTGGAGGTTCCTGTGGACCGAAATTTGAAGTTAACAGACAAGTTCGGTTCCCCAAACCGTCAAGATCGGCTTCAAGTGATGGAGAAATATCAAGGCAGATACTTGTGGACTCCGAAGGTAAAATCCATATTATTTAAAAACTCTACAATATGAAATCAAACTGTGATATTTAGAAAAGGCATATTGGTGAATAAATTATAAGACTAACGTTTATTGTTATAAATCTCTGCAAAACATTTTTACAAATGAATTAAAAAAGGTGACCGTGAATAGATTTCAAATTTGTTCTCAGGTTTTTCCTGTTATACTTAGGTATACTTTAAATGTTCAAAATATAACAACATGACACTAATTTTCTGAATAGAGAGGTGACTCGAAAATAGAACAACGTCCCAGATTCATCCAAAATTTCTTTATCATTTAATCAATGTTGGCACCTTGGTCCTCGATAGATAGATAGATAGAAAGTTTATTTACATAATTTTACATGTTACATTCTTCAATTGAATAATAACTGATGACCGAGCTGGATAGTGTAACAATGTGGCCCGGCCCGGAGTTGGTTCTTACATCTAATTTTTATAAAGTACGTACCTATAACACGATATTTACTCCTCATTAATTATTAGAATTTAGATTCCACTTCCCTAAAATGATGTACTTAGTATACACGCCATTTATATAGCTGCTAATTTTATATAATCATTCATTTTAGTTCATGATGTACTCATATGGCTTATCTCTTATTAGCTTATAAGTTTCTTTTCTGAATGGATGCTGACCGTTTATCTTCATTAAATTTCTATTTTTTTCAAAATCTTTATTGATTATTTGCATGCCTCTGTATTTTGTCGTCATTTGAGCAAATGTATTTTTTACTCTCGGCAACTTGAGTCTGTATGATTTTTATTGCCGCTGTCTCACATCAGCAGAATATATATTTTTGTGTTTACGGATTATTTTTGGCACATTTAATGTGTGCAATTGGTGGACAGTTAACAAATTCAAATCATGAAATAATGTATCACTGGGACGGCGCCTGGGCTTATTGAACGAAGAACCCCCATTCTGATAATTTGAACTCTGCCCCAAAAAACCCATCATGCCTTTATACTTAATCTTGAAAATAATAAACATTTCCGACGTGCAGTATTTATTTTGAAATATCTCGTATCTCGTGCTAATGAGGATACTGGAGTCCAAAATACCTTTGAGTGTGATTTACAGAAGTCAAATAAGTAATTCCCATCCTCAAGCGTATGGCTCACAGAAAAATGTTGCTATACTTCAGGGATGCGAACTTAGACAGTGGGGTATGGACCGATTTTCCCAGTTTTAAGATACGATGGTGAATGCAGATTTGCAGGAAAACGGGACATGATGACGAACTATTCCAACGGATTTAATCTCAGCTAAAAAAATGTATGCTGAGTTGTGTTATTAACAAAGATATGATGGAAGTCTGTGTGATGTTGAAGTGTCGTGCCCATAGAATCACCCAAGTCTACATATTAATTTTCATGTAATAATGGACTGCAATATGTCGGTACGATCGACCTAAGGTACGATTCCAAACAAAAGTAAATTGGAATTTGTAATAGAAGTTACGATGGGGATTTTCCAAATTTTATATTTTTACTCCTCTCTTTTAAGTGTTTGTCAGTTACTCATCTTTCAGTTAGATATTTTCAGATGAAGGTTGAATAGAAAAGCTCAGTGAATAAATAAATAATTTTACTAAATTGACCTCTGCAAATGCAATTATTTCATTCACTAAGATTTATTTTCACTATTTTCCCAAGCTCGAAGTACACAAGAACACAGGAGTGGAAGAAAGAATAAATCAGGGAGTAAGTCAATTTCTTCATCCTTAAGTGATTAGGAACTCTCGATAACAATACTAAAATTACTATAAAAGAACAAACGAGCATAAACTAAACCAATTTCGTGGTCAGCATGCATTGATGTGAATGAATCGCACAATTCCGCGTATTAAATATGCGATGAATCTTGTCGTAAAAATGAGGTATTACATAATACTAACAACCAATACTACATGAGATGTGTCAATTAAAGATTACATGATGAATATCGTCTTAAAAATTAAAGTCTAAACAATGTTAGAACTTTTCTTCACCAATGTGCGTCTTTTCATACACAGTTTCGTTGTCGCCGATTCCAAGCCGTAGCGTTCCTTCTATTGAAAAATCTACTCCAGATGTTGACGACGAGGGTGAGTTATAACACTAAAAATTTCTCCCAGATTTTCTGACATGCTCCTAATAATCTTCTGAGTTTTCTGAAATCTCTGTCTCTTGAAACGTTAAAATCCACAAATTGATTTTAAGGGTTGTTACGAATTTATCATAACCGTCATAAATTGACTAGCTCCATTTTTCCAGTTCTAACAGATGATTTTGTCGACATGGGGAAAACCCACGATGGGTGAGAGGATGAGAGGGGATCTCTACACACAGTTTAAACATTAATTTTTCAACCACAGACCAGGATTTTTTTTATAACCAAGGACAAAAAAGTATACTTTACTCCGATTAAAATCCATGTTTTCTTTATAATGTGATGTAATCCCCAAAAGCGCCTTTAGCTCCCTTATTAATCTGAGGTAACCGCTGAGAAAAGATTTACTATCTTCCAAGAGCCAGATCAATGATTGTAGAACGATTCAGATGTGGAAATATCGGTCCGATCACTAAAACATGAAAATTTTCACTTTTTCCTATTGTTAGTAGCCAAACACAATCATGGAATTTTTCCAGAAACCTTAGCATTCCAACGGTATAAACAAACAAATTTTCCAAGTTTTTAGAAGCTGTGAATAAAGTATTTCCGATTGAATCGAATGTTACTATTTCCGAGTCTCTGTGATTGTTTCTCAAATGTACTACAGAATATATCTAATGTACGTAGATCATGGATTCACGTACAAGGGCTAGCTAATACAAAAATTATAAACATTTGTGAAACAATTTGCGACTTTTTAAAATTTTAGAATGCATTAGAAGTCCTAGTCGGGATGAAAGTTCCTTCTTGAATGAAAATCCAAGCCAGTCGCCGGTACAAAGGATTTCGCAGCCAGTAGTCCGCAAGTCGAGCCAGATGATCCTGGTAGGACAACAGAGCCCGACCTATAATTATGACCGCGAACAACCTGTGAATCGTAAGTTACATAAATTTATCTAGTGTTGACAATTAGGAAATATAATAACCATAAGGTTCAATTTATTACTATTCATATTTTGATGGTATGCCTCCCATGAAGGACACAACTGGAAGTTCTTCAACGCTCTTTGCAGATCTAAAGGTGGAAGGGGTATGGGGATTGAACGGAAGGCATTTCCCGAAACACACATGCTGGTGCGTCACATATCGCACTCAAGACTGGCAGGCAATATCGAAACGAAACAGCTCGTCAAATAGCAAAATACGATAGGGCAGCTGAGGAATTTCATGTTCCTTAGCTACTGTCATGCATCACATTACGATCATGCAGGTGTGCTGCAGAAGGAAGGATTCAGTCGAAGATTGGCTGCAGCACTTTAGAAAAAGACGTGCAGCACAGTATACAATTAACACAGTACTCCATTTCTGCTGAATGCATGCTCGCCTATTGTTTGGGATTCTTGATTCTCATTTGCAACAGCTTCCTCTTTTTAGTCTTCCAATGTCAATTGCAAAGTCTGCAAGCTCCTTGGAGACTGTTCACATCCTAGCTTGTAAAAGTATCTGGGACTTCATTACACTGGCCCTAGGGTCTGACGCAAATCACGTCAACGCCAGTCCCCTAAACATGCTTGCATGCTTTTCCCCTTTCGAATCTCCACCAATCCATTCACTTATGCAGTTAAATTTATTAGACGTCGTACTCTTTCCTTGTCAGTTACTCATCTCAAGACATCCTTGCCTTCGTGAACCACGATGCTGGGATTTAGTCCATATTCCACATCGACCTGTTGTCCTGAAGATGTGTTTCATTCTCCTATCTTCTACGACTACAGATGACCGTTGGGGGTAGGGTAATACGAGACAACCAAGAATCTCTTCAAGAGACTCAGGGGTTGCAACGCGCGTCGCCAATGTCGGAGCTCTTGCACTCACTTCCACTTACTTTGGTTTTGGACGGGCCCCCGAATCGTAATAGCACACTGATTTGATACTACAATCAAAATAGTGCATTTTCCCAAGCAAAAAAGCACAACAAACAAATCAGTAGGGGTTTAATTGTAATTGTGTGGGTTTACTAAAATATTAATATTTGTGATAATTTCTAACAATCTAAGAAACAAAAGTTGTATTTCAGTAGAACAGCCTACCAGTTACTGATAACTAATAAATATCTAGGCACAGAATCTGTAAAGCCATTGGGCTTCTACAAAAATTTAACTTCAAAATGTTGAATACTAGGGATTATATCCCAAGGAAAAGAGGATATGGTTATTAACTGGTACCTACATCGTGACTATTTTAACTCAAGTATATTTCAGCTTCAAAAAAATAACTACAGACACATACAGTTTTGAATTATTATTTAATAAAATTAACTCTGATCGCAGGATCAGGTGAAATTGATGACCTGGAATCTAGCCGTCTTATTTCTAATAGAAGCATCCTCAAAAGTCCGACACGGCTAACGGAAAGCCCTAGGCACAAACAAAATCAAATACAAGAAGAAAATGGTAGGTAAAATGAATATTGTATTATTTTTTTCGTAACAAATGTAAAATAAAAGTAGTTTTATTCGCAAGGATTGCGAAATGGTTGTCATGATTTGTTTCACTCAGTCAGCAGACGACGGTCTCTCATGTCATTGAGCCCCAGTCCGACCCTGCACCGACGTTTCAGCCAAAATTATGATCGAGATGGCAGTGCAGGCATCATTCAAAACGTTCCTGGTGAGTCCTTTCGGGAACAAGTAACTTAGGAGTATATTATCGTTGACGATTTCATAACCAACTGCTAAACCAAACGTGTCATCATTTGTCACTAGCCAAAGTATCCTAAATAAACATGCAAGATATTTGCCAAACCTCTGAGAGAGGCAATAACTCCGTTCCCACCATTCAACGCATTTTTTGTTCATTTAGTTATACCGGTGGTTTTCACATTCGGTTGCTCCTCTTATTCGTGCTCCAATGTGACTCACAATATTTTGGATTACTTCTGATTCAGGTCCTCTTTGGAGCCTAAAAAATAGGTATGCCTTTTCTGAATTGATTCTTTAAAAAGTACAAATCCTCTCTTTAGAAACCTTTCTCGGAGCCTTCATAAGCCGCTTCACTTAGTTTGCTACCCATAGAAATAGGTACATCATTTTGCAAGTAACTGTAGATAATGTATCTTAAATAATCTTGTATAATGTGCGTGTCTTGAAGAAAGATTTTCATTTATTTTACTAAGCAATATTTTTTTCAGCTCATTTCTCAGAGAAAGGGTGCTACATAGAACAGCCGCAAATGACACCAGAAACAACACAACACCAACTTTTCGGGGATCCTCGAGCACATGGGCCTACAGATAGTTCCGAACAAAGTAGGTATATACTCGTATTAATGCACAATTTTTTTAATCATAATTTTGTTTTTCATTTTTAAGGCTTTAAATAAATGAAGTAAATTAGTACTGAATAGTTTCTACGACAGAGAACTTAGGAGAATCCTGATGAATGGCGGATCCAACGACTGAAACCCCAAAAAAACTGGAAAAGTCATCTGTGATTTGTCTTTTTGAGGAAGATTTCCACCACTGTTCTTTGGTCCGTGAAAATTCGGAGAATTTTATCAATACATGACGAGCAGTTATCAATATTTTCCAAAATCCTATCCATTAATTTATTTAAACCTGAAAGAGAACGATTCTTGCAATAGCTGCGTATTTCCGTTCTTCTGAAAAGAGAATCATTTTTCTTGGGAACTACTACGAAACCCAGTCGCTGGATGTCACGGGAGCTAAAATTCCTTCACGTTGCAAATATTTCTATTAATGACCGCTGGGGAGAATCATTATTTGATGAAACAGAGTTAGAATTGTGTGGCGTAATCTCAATTCATACAGATTCTTTAACCTGAATTTCGTTAGAATTTCCTGCGGATAAATCCATGTAAGCTTCATCCATAGGAATATGTCTCAGATACTTTTTATATGTATCCGTGGATACAAAGGTAACTGCTCAGATTCTTTAACCTGAATTTCGTTAAATTTACTGCGGATAAACTTAAGCTTCATCCATAGGAATATGTCTCAGATACTTTTTATTATCCATGGATTAAGTAACTGTATCGACTAGAAATTTTAAATTGCTGACTTCTCTTTATCAAGAGTTAGATCAGGGATCAGGTTGTGTGAAACTTTAGGTAACGGAAATATGTTCTGGTAAGGCATTGATAATGGATACAAAATGAAGTTGGCCTGGATCTTCTAAATCATAAATTGAATTAGTATCTAAACAATTTTTCGAAACGTTAGTTCGTGTGTCCCCAGGGACAAAAGATGAGAGATTTTCATGAATTGTTGAAAAACTACGAGATTTATAATAACGCTTTGTATGCCCCTGGCCATCACATTGACTACATGCCCAAAATTTTGGTGGCTATTCTTGAATGGAATGAGATACAATGCAACCATTACACATTTTGTTCGAGTTGAAATTTCTTTTACATCTAACCCTATTATTGTTATTTCACTTAATGGACAATTAACATTATTCGTACGATTCAGCGTGGTGGAAGAGATCTTCGAGTGTGTTGCTCTGTGGCCGAGAAGTGCTGCCAGGGGGAGAGAATGAGTGTATAGAAACGGACGCAGCGACGACCGAGGGTGCCAACGATAATGCTGTGTCCCTCAGCGACTCTGCCAGCAATGTTGCTTTGGTGAGGTGAAAGAAATCCTTAGTCTCGATCAAGGGGTTAAGGACGTTTGCCAAGTAGTTCTCTTGAACGGCCCGTTTCAGTTATCTTTCATGGTCACTACTGCGAAGGATCCGGAGTCCCGTCATAGCACCCCAATGGAGTCCGGACGAGTAAACAGAAATTCATCCTCGCCCTTGACTTCGACTTCAGTCGAGTAAAATCCCTTTCCAGGGATTCTCCACACTCCCCGAAGCTGCCGTCCTTCACAGCGTTTGGCAGTAAGAGCGACTTTGTCTTTGAAAGTGTGCAAGCATCTAGAGCAGCTGCTAGGAGAGCTTCCTTCCGTTTGTCAGTGGTAACATCCTGATCCACGAAGTAAACGTCCTTACCCATGTCCAGCGTATCTGTAAATGGACTGGTCAAGGGTCCATGGCACACAGACTGGAGGATTTGATGACGAAGGGTCCTTTCTTTCGTAAGCGTCTTACTCTGTCGGAGAAGGATTATACCTCAAACGACAAACGAGTGTAGCTCAACGAAGCGTTTTTCGGAACAGGAAGCATAGCAGAGGAGAGTAGTACAGTGAGAACCACTAGAGGCAGCAATACTTGACGTGAATCCTTCTGACAGAGTGATCCTACAAAAAAGATCAACACACCTCCTTTACACCCCGAGTAAAAAACCAGAGTAGGAGCGGATTATGCGGGTATATGGGACAACACGAGCCCGCAATCAGGTGCTCATAGAACCCTTGAAATGGGGCCCGGGCGATGGACCACAGTCGCGCTCCAAATACGCAGCAAAGAGATGCGAGAGTCGAAGCTGACACACTCCGAACCCTACCCACAGAAAACCTTTTCAAAAAGAATAGCCGAACGACTGAAAAAGGCCAAACGCACGTCATAATTCAGGGGTAGGAAAAGATGATTATTACAATACAAATATCTGGCGGAGGGTTCTGTCAGGGCAGCGAATGACCCCACTGCTCGGCTAGAGGTGAACGGAGAAGGCAGAATAATGCGGGCCCCGATTTAAAGCGAGGGGCATTGACACACAGGCTCGATCCCATTCACGTCGTCGCTGTTGTAAGGTGGACTCTGTGCACTAAGGAAGCTTTTATTAAACTGGTAACAGGTAGCCTGACTCGAGCCCCTTTCGGGTCCCTGCTGATACTAAACTCCGGGGAAAACCCAAACCGTTCTTCCTTCCTATTGGAAGATGTTACATTATAACACCACATTATATTCTCACCTCGCGGAAGCTAATTCACTCTCCATTGTTTCATGACGACGCTATTCAAGACTACTGGGTATTGGGTAACCAGGAAATCCCACAACCTGATTACGTGGTTTACGCCCGAGCTCCAGCGCTTGGATATTCTCCTGAATCATATTCTGGTAAGTAAATATTGTATCCAAACTCCATTCGGTTCCGATTTCAGTTTCTCCACCAAATATAACTAGTAAGCTACTAACTAAATTCCGCCTACATATGTTATTGGCAAACGGGCAACCACACACTAGATCATGGCAAGTCACAATTTCCAACTAGTGATCATATTTCCATTAGTTTTCGCTACAAAAAAAATCGAGATTTACAATTTTTATAAGGAAATTATCACATAGGTATGCCCAAGTTTAATTCTCACAATTGCGCATTGGTGCAATGATATGAAATGACCAAAATATTTAATAGTTCATTGTCGCAAACAATATACCAAAACTAATTTGCGCGAATTCGCATATGTACCCTTATAAATTTTTCTGTGTCAAATTTTTTTATTAATCCCTTTAAACCAATTCACAATTCAAATATGTTTGATAATTTTTATTCAGTTAATTTTCATCACTTAAAACTATGAAAAAAGAAGTTCCTTGTTCTCAATTTCAACTCGGAACAATGCTTTGTTTTGAAAACTTCTCGAGAATTTCCCAAGTGTATTTAAACTTCAGAATATTCAAGATCGACGAGACATTTGTGTTTGGTTTTCCTCTCTTATTCCCTTTTAGTGACATTGTATTCCAAAACTGCTTTTATTATTTAAGAATCACTCCAGGTAAGTCTACCGGTGATTTCCTAAACAGATTGGTAGGTTAAATTAATGTTGCTTTCATGTACCAAGTAATTTATAATGGTAAGTCCTTTTGCAAGTTCAATAAGAACGCTGCCTCCATTAAACAAATTCCAGAAATGCCAGTGAAGAGAAGAACCGATAACGACTCCATACAAGAATTCAGGTCAATTTCTCCGACTGAGATTTGTAAGAATTTCCACAATTTAAATAAAACGTTACGAGGGTATAGTTGAGAGCAGGCAGTAGTAGCCTTTACCAGCCAATTTATAAAAAATATTCAAACTTTTAACAACATTAACTTATGTCCGTGAACGTATCTAAAGTTTTTTTTTTTTTTTTTTCACGCCAAAATGTTGTTGAACTCTTAACGATGGGGAAAGGAGAAACTTTTTTGCCTGAATTCATGCCAGGGAGAAAGGACGAATTCTTCTTAATGTAGTCAATTTTCAATGTGAAAATTTTTTAATACAGAACGATCCACGAAATATTATGGCATCACAATATCGCATTGGCCATTTATATATTTATAAATAAAACAAACTGCATTATTCAAAATTGATTAGCGTATAGGTGGATTCACACTCGCAGTCACGGTACCGTCAGGTCACTGTCATATTTCAGTAAGTCAAGGGCAACCCCATTCACACATGGCAGTCCGGCTGCAGTCGGTCGGTGAGTGGTAAGGTACATGATATTAGATATCCACCTTGTTTTAGTATCTGCCCATTTGGTGCCATCGTTTTGATATCCGCACATTTCCCGAGTGTAATGGATGCGCAAAATCGTACAGCAATCTCTATTCACTCAATTAACTTTTCGTCCTCGATTGAAAATCTCAATAGCAAGAAGTCATGTATATGCTAGGAAAACTGGGACCTGCTTATCTCGGTGGAAGAAAACTTGACAATATGTTGATTGTCATTCCCAAACAGGTAGAGTAACGATTTTGATCGGTTATCGAGTGATCTGACGAGCAGTGACGGAAATTTAGCAAAACCACGCGAGCAATCATGACTGAACTGTCTCTGGCTGTGATCTGAAGGCACCGTGACTGCGAGTGTGAATCCACCCTAATGAGGCACATTATTACTAGTTTCATTAAATGAATTCTGCTTTATACAGTGCCGTATAATAATGCCTAGTCATTATGTTGAATAACTACAACAGCCTTAGTGATAATAACAGTAACGTGATTGCTTTGTTTGAAATGTAGCTATTTCACCCATTCAACAGGCTAAATCGGGTGTCGATACTCTCGCCTTCACGCTTGAATTTATCCTTGGCATCTGTAAGATCACGGACGTTTTGATTTTTTGCTGTGACTAATCGATAATACAACGCCGGTCTTAATCCCTGATTCAGATGAAAGGTAGTAAAGAAAAAAATTAGTCAAACTGTTTTACGAAAAAACGAGATAAAATTGAAATTATTTACAAGGAGGATACAATTATAAATTTACAAAATAATACCCGTACTATGCTACCTACCTATGTCCTCTCAATATTTATCGCGCGAGAATTGGGCGAAGTCCCGAATTTCGAAGTCAGACACGGCCCTTCAGCGCGGATGTTGTGAACCAGGGCGAGTTACGTCTGAGTGGCTACTTCAGACGGGTTGAGTATGATGGTCGTGAGGGAGAATCAAGGCTTAATGCAGAAGGACGAATTACTCACAATATTGTGGAGAAGTCCTGCGAAGAAGCGAACTGCAGCGATGTCCCTCAGCCGACGATGCGTGACAAACAACCCGGAGAAAATTCCGCTTCGGCCTTTTATAAGTTCGGGTGTCGGCGTTCCGTCTTTTTCCCGCTGGGAAGAGCTGCTGATTTTCTTGTGGAGTGTGGAGCATCTCCCGGCTCTCACAGCATCAATAAGGAATCACAATGTTGACCACACTATTAGAAAGCTGTTTGAATTTAAAAGTTTTCTTGAAATGTGGAGGTTTCCAGTACACTTTTTCGAAATGCAGTAACGTAGCAAGTATTTTCAGAGACCTGATGGTGTTTTTTTTTCTCAATGTTCGGTGTTTTAAGCATGCACCCTTCATGAAAATGTCTCAATTTGTTGCGGACTCGTACGTAAGATTTCTGACCAATCACCGGTAATTTAGTACGAATGTGCAGTAGCCATATATCGAGAGGGTGGCTTCAGCTTTATTAGTAACCCTGGACCAAGGCAACCAAGGCATCACGCCATCGCCGCTAGTTCCGGTCGATCATTCGCGATCCCGCTTTGAATATGATATAAAACCACAGCTTTGTATATAACATGTTTATTTTTCCTGAGATCATTACAGTAAATGAAATAATACAATCTCGTATGAATTGTTAAATAAGAACATTGCACCATAGAACGTGGGTTTTTATGGCAAAAAAAATATATTTTCTAAAATCGATAAACAAGAGATTTTTAAAAATTGTTGTCTCTCTAGATAGAAAGGTGTTGTTGGTTCCACAATACCACTTCACGTAGACACAGTCGTATCCGTTTTTTTTTTTTTTTTTTTTTTTTAATTTTATTGTACCAGGTAATAACTTATTAACAATATTATATTGAAAATAGGGATAAATATTCAAAACTAAGACACATCACTGAGTTTTGTCCTTTCTGACTGATGGTTCCACTCAACTGCTTCACAAATAGGCAAGATCAAGTGGTTTAGTTCGCTTTAGTCTTCTGGTGATGTCACTTGCGTCAAAGAGATGGACAGTTTCCTCGTTGACGTGATATCTTAGCCGTTGGAGATGACTCACAGCTTGTCGTTTTTTAGCCTCACTAACTGTTTCGACCTGAAGTTCATGATGGAGACGTTCATTTCGAAAGTACCATGGTGCATTCACAATAGTTCGTAGCACATTATTTTGGAAACGTTGGATGATATCTCGATTTGATTGAGCTGTACAGCTCCATAGGTACGTATAGGTTTCAGGACCTGGTTGTACAGGGTTAGCTTGTTCTGGATCGACAGCTTCGACCGTCTCCCTATTAGCCAGTACATTATCCTGAATTACAGTAGGAGCTCTTCCTTCTTTTTCTTAACATGGGCTCTCCACCTGAGCCGGGCATCGAGCGTCATACCGAGGCATTTAGCTTCGCTAGCATACGGAATAACTTTGCCCTTTAGATAAACCGGTACATAGTCAATTTTTTTGTTAGTCAAGTCGATCCATTTCGCTGTCCACTGTCGAATGCAGGATAGGGACCTTTTTAACTTTGTGATGGTCTCAATATTATTTTCTCCAACTGCCAGAACCGCCATATCGTCCGCAAAAGTAGCTGTAGTGTTCATTTCAATTTCTGGGAGATCACTGGTATAAAGGACATACAGGAGTGGCCCAAGAACACTCCCTTGTGGGAACCCTTCAGTGATCAGCTGTGGCTCTGATTAGGCATCTTCTTCCTTTATTCTGAAGTAACGATCGGTGAGGTAAGATTGGAGCAATTCAGCATACTTCATTGGTAGGATTTTGTGCAGCTTGCAATTGAGTCCCTCATGCCAAACCTTGTCAAAGCAGAGCAGACTTTCTTTCTTCCAAGTGCGCCTTCGATTATACGTGTTATTAAATGAACTGGGTCAATTGTGGAGTGTTTCTGTCGAAAACCAAACTGATATCTTGGAGACAGCTCACGTTCTTCAATTATGGGTACTAGTCGTTTATGAATTAATGTTTTAAGAAGTAGATTTTTTTTTTAATTTCAAGTGCTCGTTCATTTAATTTTGTATTTTTGCAAACAAACCCAATAATTTATACAGCGATGTTAGGCACATTATGTTGTGTTTACACTGTTTCAGATGAACAGCCTGTGGAATATTCCCCCCATTATAATAGATACTCGAGTTATTTGTCATCTGGAGAATCATGTAAGTACCTACGCACTACCGAACCCTAAATGTCAGCTAACCGTATGTGTATTTAAAGAATAAAGAATCGACTGGAGCCTTCTCGAAAATATGTACACAGCAATGGGGTGGTTCCATAAGTTGGTATTTCGTCATTTCAACTTCATATGCGGATCTCAAAAGCCCACTGAATGTCACAATGTCTGGAACAATGAAGGCATCTGGTTTATTATTTCTAACCTCCCTCCAAATTTGTTGGTTTATATTTCAAGATGCATCGCTGCAAATTAGCACACGAAGGTTTGCTATTTCTATAAGGGTATTAGATAAAATAAAACAAACAATCGCAATTTCCGAACCTAAAAGTGCCCTCCTCCTCCCCCTCCCTCTCTCAGAATAACACGATCAATCAGGCAGCATTAAACAAATAAATGAATCCATGTGTTCGGAAAAGATGACTTTAGGCTGGATGACAATGAAGAACTGGCGTTTCTCAAAAACAGTTGCTTTAAATTTCAGTGACTTTGTATTTAATAATTAACACAAAGTCATTGAAATTTAAAGCTACTGGTTTGCGAAACGCCAGTTCTTAACGCCAGTTAATTATTACCAATGGCTTTAAATTTGAACTGTAGCTACGTTTCAATATTCCATTGCATCTATATAAATTAGGAGTAAAGATGGACAACTCTTCAAGTTGAAGTTCAACCGTAAAAAGTATTTATTGAACTATTTATTGAAAGAGGTAGTTTTTTAAAGTTAATCTTTATAGTTGATGCTTGAATAATCTATCTATCTAAGATACCTCGTTGGTGTTATTTCCTTGATATAAAAGTTTTAACATGATCAGAATGACAGGTTTTGAGTGTCGGGATTTGATATCTTGGTTACTACCATTCAATAGGAACGATTGATTTCATTCAAGTTCGGTAACCCATTTTCTATATTCTCCCTGGGAAATCCTCAAAACCGCCGTCCTTTAGTTTATCTGTAATTGTTTTAATCGCCAATTTTTTGTATACTCGATTTTTCAAAACTGATGTGATGAATTCACTGACTTACTACTATGTATTTTACTGGATCTAAAACATTTATTCCAGTTAATCGGAGAGGCTCATATATGGAACCGTATTCACATCCCGATCTGGGTGAGTAAGGCAATCAGTAGTTTATTGATGAAGATAATTAAGTTCGAAATTATAAATAAGAATGAAATTATTACGATACGGAATTCGGCGATTAGTTCGAAAAATTGAAAACTCCGCCAAGTACGGTGGCAAAGTCCTGCCTCGCATTAATGTACCTCGCATTACATGTTCTAGCATGGTAATAACAATTTGTTCGCGATAGAAAGTAGTAGAAAGTTCTTGTCAATTTACACCAAGTACGAGCAACCGTTCGTACCTACTTGATTTATCAGTCATATTTAGGAAAAGAACTGAGCTGACAAGTATGTGTAATTATCTATAATTCTATCTGATTACAGGAGGAAGAGACTCTTCATCTTGCAGTTCAGTACTAAGCGATGATGCGGATTGTGAGTTTTTAACCGTGAAAATTTCAAATGAAGTAGAAAAAGAGTCGATGGTAGTGTTAACTAGTTTTCTACAAGCTCACAACTTCACAAGTTGAATTTAGAAGCAGTACTAATAATTAGTAATTAATATTAGGCCACCTAAGGGAAGCATTTCGACTAATAAAGATGTTGTAGGGTTAATATATGTATAACACAGGTGATAAACTCCAAATTTTGACAGACCCGATTCGGTGGATAAATATTGACAGCCATAATGTTTGACATCCCCTTCCACAAATTTTCTCAGGTTAGTTAGGGAATGAAAAATCCCTCAGCTTCACCATAAATCTTTGTTTCTTGTAATTGGCTGCCTTCGTTCGCAGGGAACATGGTGGCTGTTCGTCCAGCTGTGTACAAAGTTAGAGATGGTCCCAGATATTTCCAGGCGTTGCCAGTCAAAAGTAAGATACAATTACTTAATGCAAGAATATCTTCCTTTGTTCTCGTTTTAGGAGCTGCCTAATTGTGAAATATGATAAATAATTCCACAAAAGGCCTGTATCCTAGCGAAATGATAGAATCACACAGTGTTTAATGAAGGTTGTAGAAGTCTGATGAAGTAACTCAAGTTTATCTAACTGGAAATTTAGACATGTTCATGTCTCTGAAATGGCACATAAACAGAAAATCGTCACGAAAGTTGTCCACGAAAATTGTCTCAGTTCTGCGTTACGGTCGCCCTAGATACAAAAACACAAATATAAACAAAATAAATTGAGTATAATGGAGCCAATGGATATTGAGTCAATTAATGAATGTTCATTTGTTGTGTATATTTAAAATAAATATATTTCTTAGTTAAAATTTGAGCTCATTGTTCCTTGTCTCTGTGTCCAAGTTTTGCTAGTCGGTGGGACATTGTGCTTTGTAAGCGTACACCCTTCACGAAAATGTTTCAGTGTGTTGCGGACACGTACCCAGGCGTTCCAATTAACGATTTCATTTTTTCATGAGGACTCTCGGAATGAGCTGTTTGTCCGACGACACATCAAAGTATATTTTTGGCCTAGCCATATGAAATAATCAAGCAAGCGCTCGAGCAACTTGCTTGAGCATTTCGCAAATTGTCGACTATGAACAGTAACCGGCGTTTTTGAGCTCCCCTACGCCATTTTCTTTTAGTTAGTAAGGACTACGAATTAAGCCTAAATAACTATTCGTAATAGCTCGTGTTCTGTTCAGGAATGAGAACGAGGTACAAATATCCCCGGCGCGAAGAAGAAAGACACCAAAGAAGTGAAGGTAGAGTTTGCATTAGGGTTTATCATTTTCAATAAGGAAACTTTGTAATTGACCAAGAAAACAGTTGTAACCCCCTCAGATTTTGTTGAATTACTTTTCAAGATAGGTGGGTACCTATGCTTACCCTTGATCTTAATTAAATTCCGTAGGGACCATCTACATGCAGAGCCAACTTTCCACAAGACCCGACATCATTATAGAGAAAAATATTTTGCTACAATGTTTTGAGTCTCTTAAACACTATGGGGAAAAAAATTAATTTTATTGTTGAACGTCCCACCATAATGTCAATTAAATCCAGAACACAGCCTTAAGTGACCACGATTCAGAATTATCATGTCACAAGTTTTACTTATTATTTTTAATTGATCCTAATAATTTTTTATTAGAAAGCAACAAATACTTTACTCATTATAACAATGATTATTACAGTTTCCAGTACAACGACCAACACCCTACGTGAGTTTAAAATATTTCTTACAGACTTTAAAATTTCAAAGTACATTTGCGAATTCTCAGATTAAATATTCCCAAGGTGTGATTGAATCATAAGCCAATGTAGGTGAATGTGTAAGGTAGTTAGTCAACTTTTAATGTAAAGATAAACTCGTGGAAATATCGATAAATTTTCTGGAAAATACATTGATGAATCTTAATTTCGTTTCTTGAATAGCAGGTGCACGTTCCTATTCGAAGAAAATGAGAAAGAATGTTAACAAAACAGAACGACCAAATAGGAAACAGAAACGTAAGTCTTCCGCTTCATTACGGCTGAACTATAAGAGTATTTAAGTCATAAAAATTATATTAGACCATATCACCTCACAAAAGCATTGCATAATTTATTAATTCTATAACATTTATTGCGGACCAAACTGTATTGATATTACCAAATCGTGTTTAATTGCCAGAACAAACAAGTTCAAGTGGAAGGACCATCACCTCCCCTTCAAGTGGTGAGTTCTTTTTACATTACTAACTTCCAAAGGTCTTATGAGAAGTTAGGTAACAACGCGAGTAAAATTTCTGAAACTTTTCTAAAAATCTTGGGACTACGAATCAGATAATCAAAATTAATAAGCTTCCACTGCTTACTTACTTTACTTCTTACAAATAGCATATTATTATGCAAAAATTTTGAAATCATTCAGAGCTGATAAGGCTGGTCAGCCTTTCACATAGAGCTGGTTCGTCCTAGTTAAATATATATCTTAAATAACGTGCCCAAAATAGCATGAAAAAGGAACCCCTGCCATTCTTTACAGACCTTTCCTGCAGTTTTAAATATCAATAATATACATTTTAAGATTATTATTTCAGTTCATCAATTCAGTTTCAGGCGCATCGGGTGTATTCACTTCAATTTCGGCCTTGATTTCTACTACTCGTAAGTACATTATTTTCAATCGTTAATACTTTATTTTGACTGTAACGCAGCATAGTTGAATAAACTTTTTATTCATTCTAACTTCCACAAGGAGTATAAATGGAGCATCTGGCTCCTGCACGCAACGTGCCGCTAAGTACCGTACTGAACGTAAGGCTAAACGCCCGTCGTGAGTCCACCCGCTCGTGACACGGCGCTGCGGTTCTACCTCACCCGCACGACCGAGCGGTCGTGCATGTTAACAAACCGTCTGTGCTTGTGGCATGTACAACCTTGGGAAGACGTTGCCAACTCAATGTATTTCCACATCTCGTCATTCTTATTGAGTTGATAATCGCTGTGTTCATGTTCATAAAAAAAAGTAAAGGCTTATTTTCATGAGCGCTCTATGAGATCTTCAAGCTCCTTTAGTTTAAAATTGAAATTTAATGGGAAAATTTACCATTGTTATAATACAAAGCAACTGATGGGTGATTCTCCAAAAAATACGCCATTTCCAGTGCTGAAATCGTGCAACAGTGAAACATCTCCAAGTTTCTTTTAAAGTTGCATATGGCTTCCAGGGATCACAAAGAGCAAAACAAAGAACAATATGATGGTCAAATCTCCATTTCAAATCCTAAATTCCAAATTTAATCAATTCAACGATTTGATGGTGGTAATGAGAAGGACTGATGTGTGATAATGGGAATATGTAGTTCGTGAGCCTGCCTTTTCTTAAGAAATGGCAGATTTATCAGACATCGTAGTTTATTTTCAATAGCCGTTTTAAGGTTGACAAAACACATAAATTAAAAACACGCGTACATTTCAATATTGAAAATTGAGTTGAGTTGTGGTAATGAGACCTACAATGCACGCAACT
Source organism: Creontiades dilutus (assembly GCA_031894815.1). Classification (NCBI taxonomy): domain Eukaryota; kingdom Metazoa; phylum Arthropoda; class Insecta; order Hemiptera; family Miridae; genus Creontiades; species Creontiades dilutus. Next base: position 1,938,026 of record JAVIWC010000643.1, read on the forward strand.
GAACGATAGACTCTCTTCATGGTTGCTAGTAACTAACTGGAGAGAGGTTTTTTGGGAAGCCTTTCCCACTCTTTGACAGGATTGCCACCGACTTCCGAAACCGTCAATCTTGCGAAATTCCCTTATTTGCTTCCCTTAGGAGGGCAAAAACCATTGGTAGGCGGGAATGACAATTTTTGTAGTTACAAACTTTCAAACGAGTTTCTAGGCTTTACATGCACTTTAGAAGACAAGTATTTTCATTTCTGTAAAGGTTGAATCACGTTTTTCAAGTTTAAAAGATTTTTCAACAAAAAATACACCCCTCCGCATTCTAAGAGAGGATGTCATGAATGGAAATGAGATCGTTACAGGTGGTGGTAATGATAAATCGGGCTTTTAACGTCAAATGAAAAATGGTATATGAGTAGAGACATACCCCATCGACCATGGTTATTGTGCGCATTGGTACTTGAAGATATTTTGAAAGAAGAAATGCAACGAAAGATCTCATATATCTGAAAGAATACTAAAATAACATACCATTTAGGTATCCTTTTTTTAATTACCCAGATAACGACATCTGCTGGAGACAGGCATTAAAAAAACTGTTGATTTATCCAAGTAAAATGAAAAAGTAAGACATGGTGCTTATAGCAGAATTTTGAAATATCGCACCTATAAACTGTAATGTCCTAGGAGTTTTGAGCGACAACACTTCGCTCGTGACGATGCCACCATTAGATGATGATGATGATTACTTCGAGACTGTAAGCATGGAATCTCTTCCTCGTTCGCCAGTGGAAGCTATGTCGAGCGTTACTTCCCTCCCTCATGCGCCGATCGATGTAGCCACGTCTACATCGATGCAGGATATTAATTATTACGACGAAAGAAAGCAAGACAGGTAATGAGATACTTTTCTATTTCTAATTAAACGTAAGTACTAGTTGTATCCCATTTACAATAGATTACATTTTGAAAATGTCTGCAACGTTGTATGTCACACACAGTTTGAAAAATCATTACAATATGAAGGGTACAGGGAAAAAACGTTAGTCCATTTTTGGTCGGTGTTGAGATACCACTGCCATCTAACGCATTTCGACCCAGCTATCAAAAGATGCATCCATCCTAGTCAAGAAACGTTCCCATCCTCATCAGTCAACAGCTTGGATTAACCGGTACCGGAGCAAACCCGTTTTAGTCCGCGCCAGTGTGGAGAAGAAACATTAGAGTCCACATGACCTGACATCATCGGGTCTCTCTTCCAGATAACAGGTGGGTAAGGTGTCGTATCAGTGATTCACATTATCAGTGAGTTGTGTGCTTGGTTGTTTATTCATATCTATTCTCATTTTGGTGCATTTTAGCTCAGTAGAGTGACTATGAGCAGTGATTTAGGAGCAAGTTCAGACAGTTCAGTTGGAAATGTACCACGAAGCAGCAAGAATAGGGAAAAAAATGTGGTTGATTATGGGACGTGATGAAAAAAACTTGGGGCTGTCGACGAACCTGGACCAAACTGCAATTGCAAACGTTTTCGTTGTTATGAGGTCTTTCCTGAAGATGAGAGAAGGTTTATTCTGAAGGAATTCAACGAGTTAGGAGAACGACGACGGCGTTCTACAAGACGAACAAGTTTGTCTAGAGGCATTTATTGCTATTCACGGTATAGCTTCGGTCAGAGTTCAGAATCTCAAGATTTCGAAAGAGGATCCACAACTAATATTTTACAAAACATCATAATTCGGACGTTATGTCAGTTCCTCTGCCTATGACAATCCCTCTAAAAAAGGGAAAAAGAAAACCATACCCACTACTCTGATGCCATTGTACGCCTGTTCACTCCCGCTGAAGCCTGGAAAATACAAAGACCTAAAACACCTCAAACAGTTCCTGACACATCCGGAATCCAGGCAGTTTTATGAAAAACAACAGCCTGAGGATGCAGACCCAGATGAAAATTATGACGAGTACTTGGACCCATTGACGCCAATGATTAAATTCCCGAGAAAAATACCATATGTTTGTGACAAAGAAAATTTTTCCACCATTTCTTTTCATTTAGAAAAATTATATTTCATCAAAATGTGAACAATACAGCAAGTGCAGAAAGTACAAGAGTGCAAGTGCAGCTGCAGCAGTTTACAAGAGCAGAAAGTGTTGATAGAATGTCTTCATTATTTTAACCTGATTCCTGATGAAATAGTAAAGTTTGTTTTCTGTCGTTTACAGAATGATTAGTAATGGCCATTGACGTTTTTCCCCCTGTACCCTTAATTTTGTAAAATATCTCTAAAGCTGTACAGCGACTGCCCAGATTTAGCTACTAGAAATTACCTGGCTGTAGATCAATCTCACATATAACACCAAATATGTTATATCATACAATGGTTTCGCATACAATAAACAAATTATTGACGGTTCATTCTCCACCTGAAATCCTTCATTTTTTTCCAATTCTAACCCTTCTTTTTTTTACTCGACACGATTTAATGCGGATTACTTTTTCCGGTTTCACTGCTGGTTAGAATCCTGGAAATAAGGTTTCATCAGCTTGGAACTGAAATCACAATGGAGATATTTCGTTTATTTTCTAGCAGGATCGAAGGGCAAAACGAACCAATCCATCGGAATGTGTCTGAACTCAAACCGATAATTGAGGATAGAAATGGTAAGTTATCTGACCAACATTTTTAGTATACTTACAGTAATTAATTTCATTTTGAATCCTATTTCAACCATTTTAAGCAGTTTATTCGTAAATTAGGCTACTCATATATTGAGTAAATATACCGACGGATATCGAGCAATTTTTGAATGGGAATCGTTAGTTTTGCTAATTATAACTAACAATAATAAAAATGGACTGTTTAAAACCTAGACTCTGGATGATAGTATAACTAGATAACTGTCAAGGATATAAGGATATGTATATGTCGCAGGCACATTGCGGAACCCGATTCTTTCGTGAAGTGCCTAGGCGCTTCACGAAAATTCGTTTGAAAATTCCTGATTCGTAAAATGCCGAGGAGTTTCGTGAAATGCCTCGGAGTTACTTGAAACGCCTAGGCACATCTTGAAGCTACACGCGCAGGTCCGGCAGATGGTGAAATGTCAACAGTTGAATACTTGTTGTGGACGCTTTGCTCTCTCTCATTCTTGATAACTTGTTTAGGACACTTTGCTCTGTTCCATCCGCCCCTTTATCAGATCAGATAACCCCTCTTAATCGGCCTCACCTCCTGATGGGAAACTGTCTTGTTTGTCAGTCCAGTCTGTATGTGTTTATGAATCGAGAAAATGAGCTCCTCCTCCCACCGTGAACTTTTCTATCGCGAACTAGACGAATATTACCGCTGTGGACTGCAGTGGAGCTTGAAGAAAAAATTGCCGAACTCAAAGAGGCAAAAGCGACTAAGAAAACCAGTGACAGTGCGACCTGCAAAAATAAGTAATAAATTTTATTGCTAAAACAAGTAATTTTGTTTAGGCATAAAGTGACACAATTTTTTGACGATGCCTAATATACTTTTGTATTATTACATATTTTGTCGTTTCTTCTCTTTTCCTCAATCCCACTGACCTTCTCCAGGAATTTCAGGGAACGCCTAGGCGTTTCGAGAAAAGCCTAGGCACTTCATGAAATTATTCGATCGATTTGAAAATACGGGAACTTCGCTTTCTGCCTAGGCACTTCGTGAAGTACCCCGCTCCGCAATGTGCCTGCGACATATATAAATAACATTGTAAGACTCATAATTGTCAGATACTCCCATGTGAAAACACATTTGAAACACAGTTTTGTTTTAATTCTGCTACATTGCTTCATCATAGTAGTTGTTGCAACACATTTTTTAAAAAATGAGTTATGTGGCCCGCCCGTATTATGGGACGCACCTCCCTTCGAATCCCCCAAGGCTAGTCGCAGTCGTTGTTGTCCAGTCTTTCGGTCAAGTGCTGCTCTCTTGCAAATGGCTCTTTCTAATTCCGTTTCGACACATTGAAAAAGTCAGTGGTTTCAACCAATCAGTTTTTTAATAATTGAGTTTATCATTCGGAGAACATTTCTTATATCACACACAAGGTATGTAGAACCCATACCTCAATGTATAAAATCATTTGATGGTATTTTCAACAATTATCTTATAAAATTCGTTTAATTTGTCCGTATTCAAGATGAATGGGAAATGCAGGAATTACAGAACACCAAACTAGACGTGGCGAGAAGTGTCCCGGAAAGCCCATCAGCAACAGGTAAGTGCTTCTACAAATTTGTCAAAGGTTTTATGAAAATTAGTTGGTCCGTAAGTTGGAACGTAAATCAAACGTTTTTGAGGGGGTTACAATATTTGTTTATGTGGTCGATTACAAAATGTCCATTATTGAAATTAATAAACCAAAAAACACTGAGTGCTATTATTTCGACTGTTTTCCACATTCTGATTTTTTAATATTTCTGCTCTTGGCTTTCACCCTTTAGAATTAACAGAATTTAATGCTGAGAACTCAGTCTGAAGTACTTTTCGAATGTGATTTTCGAACCAAGTTGGTAGTTCCGGGAAAAGATCCGGACAAAAGACCGACGGACTTTCTTCTTTTTTGTTTTTTTAATTCGATTATTGGATTCCACAAATCTTGAAAAGGGAAACAATGAATTTTGAGTGGAGTTTAAACAACTTTTATCTTAGTCGATTGCAATTGTTCATCAATCAAAATAATAATCTCTAGTAATTTTCATGTACAGTAAATTCTAAGGAAGATCAACCCCTCCAATTTTTGGCCACCAAAAATCGTTCACTGCTCGTTCGAATGCTCTCAATCCACTCCAAAATATCATGCGACCCGAACCACTGTAATGCTTGAGGAAAGCGGTTACTGTGGAAGAATCATGACTATTAAAGAACTGTGTCTCGTGTCGCTATTAAAAGAAGAAAACTTTCTTTTCTGACGATGAAGAATGAAACAGGAATGCTGATTCTTAAGTAGATACCTTCCTCCTGTTCAGATACTAAGTTAACGATACAATTTGAAAATGTCTCGATGTGTTGCCGATCAGAAAGCCCGCGTTTTCCTTTGACTTATACTACGATAATTTAAAAATTGAACAGAACTTATCAATAAAAAAGTTATTTGGAACTATAAATTCCAAAAAATTTAAGTTCAAGAATAGTTGAACTTAACCTAAGATGACAGTTGCATTTGAAATTAAAAGTTTTGAAGTGAGTAAGGTTTTACCGCCTGAGTTTGTAGAAATGTTACAAATAATATATGCGCCGGTTTTTCCCACTTTAAGCTGAGTGGGCATCGAAGGAAGAACAACGATTGGAAAAGGCGGCATCAGAAAGTGTTCCAGCCAGCCCAACGGATACAAGTAAGTGGAAAAATTCTGTAAAATCAGTTTTACTCATAATAACGTTATTTTTTTTTAACCTGCGATTTTCGTAGCATTTCATTGGATTTAAACCCAGAATAATTAAAATGTGTTAGGTACTTTTATTCAAGTATTTTCATTCTTAACCTTTAGACAAAGTGGAGGTAAGCGTTTTATGGGGGGAGGGGAACCTGTTTTGAATTATTTTATATGCAGTTTTACACATTAATAGGTTTTTATTTTGTTTCCTAGACTCGATTCAATGGATTGTTTTAAGGGGTCAAACGAACGGTTATAACAAGATTATGGAGATCTTCAACTGCATTCAAATGGGGCCCATCAGTTTATGGAGGATAATTTCTCAAGAAAACACTTGATTTCCTTTGAAAAATTCTATGTGAACTAGGCAAAATGTTACATCTTTTATTATACTGTTATAAAGTTGAGTTTCGGTCCGATTTTTGGGTTTACCGCACGGGAAAATTTTAAAACTTCAATTGAATTAATAAATTGAGAAAAAGAAAGAAAACGAAACAAAAATAATTTCAAGAAAATGTCAGAAGTGCATTTTTTGTAGGTAATTGGTTGAAACAGTAAACCTCTTTATTTCTCTAAACGACGCTACAACCCGCTATGAGTCTTGGCCTCCCAAACAATCTCCCTCCAACGCACTCGATCCTCTGCCACTCTTTTCCAATTTTGCACTCCCATGGTCCTCCACGTCACTAAGCCACCGTATTCTAGGCTGTTTTCTTCGTCTGACATCTTCGCTTCCCGTCCATTCTTTCGCTCATTACTCTCTTTGGAATCCAGTAACCAGACATCCGACATGACCAAGCCACCGCAATCTTTGTACTTCAATAAATCGAAGAATATTCTCTCCCTCTATCAGCAGGTTGAATTGAATTGAATTGAATTGTGTTTATTTAACAAATTTATGGCACATTTTATAAAGCATAACACATTACGCAATGGTGTAAAAACCGTTAGGCGGGAGGAGGCCATACAATATCATCGTAGTCTGATGTTTCTAGCAACCGCGAAAACCACAAGAACCCACAAAAACCACCCAAAACACAAAAACTATAAATACAATAGAAAATATTAATAATACAAAATATTTCAATTTAATTTTACAAAACATTTTAACTTATTTTTTTAAATAAAGTAACAGTACTACTAAGTACAAGTACTCAAAACTCAATTTTCCGATATCTGGTCAATAGTAACCCGGTTAAACAAACTGGCTAAGTTTTAAGCAAACATGAAAAAAAATGATACAACTAACTACTTCTGGGGTTCATTAGGTGCAGGTTCAAAATTTTAATTTAGTATTTAATATACTCACTCATAATTAAATTCCGACACTAATTGTTTTCGGTAAATCCACGCAGCTCGATAGAAGGCAATTAACCCGGGATAATTTTCAACGTTCAGCAGCTTTATCATCTCCTGAGTGTCGATGTGGGGTTTTCCGAGAAAATGACCTCTAATGCCTCGAAGCACGGCACAAAAAATGCTCGGTTGTCTCGGGTTCACCAAGGTTGCACATAGAGCAGAATTGAACGGCTTGTGGATCCCATTGGCGCGAATTCAGCTGTAGCAATTCCCCTCGGAGTCTCATCACAATTTTCGTATCTTCAAAGGAGAGGCCTGACTGGATATAGTCGGGATTGTTTATAGGTGGAATTGAGCTTTCGCACGCGTGACCATATTTTGGCGGATTCCGAGGTTTACCTTCTATCAGCAGGTCCAATCCCTCAGTATGGCGAACTCCCCGTGTACTTTCGAAACAAATGGCCTCAAAGATACGTCGACGAACTTTTCTCTCAAAGACTAACGCGCGTTTTCGCCTTTAGCTGTCAGTGTCCATGCTTCGCCACCGTACGTTACAATTGGACGTATGAGGCAGCTTCAATTTGGTCTTTCTAGCGGGATCTGAAGAGTTTAATGGAAGCAAAGTACGCCCTACCACCAGTAACAGTTTGTTTTTGGACGTCTTCATTCACTCGATTTTTATCATTAAGAAGTGTGCCAAGGTATTTAAACTCGAACACACATTCAAAGATCGAGCCGAGAATGGTTATATTTTCAGGATTTCTCTGGTTTCGAGCCGTAATACGCATGCATTTGGTCTTGTTGGTACTGATGACCATGCCTTTCAATTTTCGTCTGCAGTCGCGGAGAGATCCTCCAAAACGTTTGTGCTTCTGGACAAGATGGCACAGGACTGTGCTGACTTATAGAAAATAGTTCCACCAGAATTCACATCCAACAAAGCAATAGCCTTAGTGCAGCCAAAAGTAACTCGACGTTGAAGCACCCTACCCTACCAGGATAGTTATCTATGTTGAGCCATAAAATCGTTTTTATAAAATTTCAGGGATTACGGGATTTGTAATATTACAGTATTTACTTACGTTTATGTGAGAACAAATGTAGGCTGAGAATACACTCATTCCAATCAGTAACTAGTTATTAAATCTACAATAGGTATTTCGACTTCAAATTAAGTAATGATGATTCGTGAAAAGCAACATCATTTCTAATCCGATCATCTGGATCGCATTTCCATGACACACGCAAGAAAAACATTTAAAAATCACTACTTATTTGAAAAAGTTTCAATTTTGAACGAATGTTTTGTTTGAATCGTTTCTCAAATCCTCACACCACTTTATGTTAACATCATGTTTGTTTTTAATTGACAATCGTGAGTCAAGTTAGCAGTATTGTTTCCTTGAAGATCCTAAACCGTTAATTCAATCTGGCGGGTAAGCTCATTTTGTAAATTAACAATGTTGACCATCTCCCTACGCACTTATTCTTGATGGATATTGAGTAGATTGAATTTAAATTTTCTCATTTAATGTGATTGTCTTGTAAATGTAGAGGAGGAATCTATATCGAAGAACCGGCGTTCGTTTTCAGTTAGGTACCTACCTACAAAGGATTGTATTATCAATATAGTTGTTCAATCAACAAACGGGACCTTCTCGTAGGTTTAGCTTCCGAGTCTACCGGTAGATACCAATCGAGAAACGAATTTTTTGCAGCCAAAAACATCATCTTTACCGCATCGTATACCATTCAGAACAAATTCATTTTTGTGTCTGAGTTGTACAACATTAATATGTACGGTTGTTAGTGCACTTATATCGCTATGAGTTTCATTGTTCACAAATCAGTACTAAAATCTGAACATGTGCAAACTTGAAACCTATCTGGCATCATTTTCTCACGCCCTAGCCCTCCGATCCAGCTTCAAATTTAGTACCTAATCATTATACATCAATTTTAATAGAATCTCATGCAGAGCATACGCGAATGTGAAGCCCCTGTAAAAAGCATCATTTATTCACTTTTCAAGAATTAAGGAGTCCTTTGAGTTTAATTTCTCGCAAATTAATGTACTACTCCGCGTGTGCGTAAACGTGAAATCCATCAATTCCTCGCTCGTTACGTCCGATCTCCCTCCAATTTTAAAGGTTGTCAGAGAAGATCGGTATAATTATATAACAGCAATAGCAATCGTGCCTGTAGTATCAAAATCTCTTGCTACTGAGGGTTAAAATCTGCAATATAAGTCTCGGTAGTCATGTCTGAGGGATCATCTGTTCGATCTTCCGAGGTACAATTGTCAACAACGCGAAATATTGTTCTATCGACCCGAAAAACGAAAATGCTTGAAACCAATTATTGACTAATCAGAGTCAATATCTTAATATCTATATATACAAGGGGTACGGAAAATTTCGACGTGTAAGCAGATTGTAGACTTGACATGATCGAATAATTGAGTTTCATTTCTTAGGATTGTTGGAAATGAGATTGGCCTGAATCGAAGCAGAAATTTGTTCGTTGACAACAGTAGTAAATGCCAAAACCAAAATGAATTTGCTTTGCCAATGTGTTTTCTATTTTAAAATTACGAAATGGTAACACCTAAATAGTTTTCTAATTAGAAAGAAGGGTGCTATTTGCATAATTCGTGTATTTAGCCACAGACTTTTGTCATTGTAGCTAATTCATGTTTAAAAGCAAAGTGAATGGAACTTTTTTGTTTTATTTTCTGATGCATATCATACTTATTTTTATGTTACTACCTATATTTTTCACAGTTCAGTTTTGGAGGAGTCTTTTCTCGTGTTCTTATATGTTGTTTAAGGAAAATATTTCCTAAGTTGTAGTTACTTGAAATTTAATTCATGTTTCTTAATATAACAAACCTCAGGTACCAAATTGTATTATGTTTAGAGGATTTATGGATATTTGGTCCGAAGAATTGAGCTTCCGATCACAGTGCGATGTGCCAATGGGTCTGTAGGTGGTCCGCTGTCCATCCATCAGTTTCGCATTGACATATTTGACAGCATATGCGCAAACGTAAATTGATTTTTGGTCCCCAATGACCTACATCGACTAACTTGTCGCTAGCAATGTAGACATTGGAAGATAACCAAAATAAGTTGAAATCCGTCAGCACAAGTGTATTAACAGGATTCAGTTTTCCGAAAAGAATCAGACAGTGTGAATGAACATTGAGGAATGATCTTAAATCGGTAGCGACTGCAGATATGCAAATATGGCTGACGTCATTACCTCTTACATGTTGTGACAATGAAACGATGGGATGAGTAGTTTTCCCTTCCAACAAGTAAAGCGATAATGCCTACCACTCCAGAGAATGCCACTGAAAGAAAACAGCGTCAGCATTATACTCGAGGATAGTAGTTTCAAGAATCGGGAAAAGAGGAACTATTCATGTCTATCACGTTCCCTGGTCTACCAAAAAGCTGTGGTGGGAGGAGCTCGCAATAGGCAGGACGGGGGGGGGGGGGGGTTAAATATTCAAATTTTAGAGGATGAACAGTACGTAACCACGGTCTTCGTCAAAGTAAAAAGTAGGAGATGGTGTGAGTAGCCGCCCCTTCCAAGGGCAGAGGCGATAATGCAGGCAACACCCAAGGGATATCATGAAGCTAAAAGGCGTCAGGTGTATGCACAAGAGTACTCGTTTCAAGAACCATGGAGAGGGAACCGCAATAATAATTTAAGAGCAATTTTCCGATATGTATTATGTTGTATTTGAATTAATGGCAACAGCAGTACACGCATGGTAAGAGCGAACTTCTTGCACAACTCGATTAATATCTACCAGATTATAATGAAATTTTTAAAGATAGGAAAATGATTTTTGTAGCCCAAAGCCGATTAATTGAGTTAGGCTAATGGTCTGCAGATAAAGTTTTCTGAATATTGAAGTAATACACCACAGTATGATAATTTTCCCCCTGCAATTCCTTAAAGTGTTCATAGAATAGGTCTAACAGACCTATTCAGACCAAATCAACTCTTCATCAATTCTGTGTGTATTGATCTTTCAACCTTAGATGTATTTACTCTATATTGTATATTTGATTCTAGGAGCATCTCCTTCGGGGGCCTCCCATCAGAGTCATAACACAAGAGCAAAACAGTCGAGCAATATGAACAACTTCGGGGGAAATACAGTAACCAATATACACACCAAGAAATACGAGTGTGGATGCCAAGAGATAGTACGTAAGTGAACTACACATTCGGTTTGAAGCATATGTATCAAGTCTTCAAAACAAGAAACTGGAAAAATTGGGTTTATAAAATTGAAATTTACACACGTTTTCAATATTCGTACTCTTAAAAATGGCATTTTCCAAGTCAGATGAACTCGGACTAATCAGAAGCCTTCTCAATCGATTCGGCGTTTAAAAGAACAAAGTAATGATGCCCCATTTCCCTATGCATGAAAAAACCTTGAAAAGCCACTTTTTTAAACATTTGTTGGCCCCAGCAATTAAATAAACAAGTAATGGCTACAGATAACAACTGATGCACTTCCTGACATCACTGAGGATGATAGCTGAGGGTGCCCCTCATCTCAACGTATTTTTGGTTGCAAATTCCGTTGGGTGTCGTTTGGGATGCCCACTCGGTGCTCACTCAAATCACGACTATGAATCGCATTGAGTTCATGGTTCCCCTTAGCGCACCGCTTATGGGCTCACTCACACTCAACTCAGGTCTATGAATTTAGCCATAGACCTTTAGGTCTATGAAGCTCTACGATTTTTGTCTAAGCTAATTTTGTGGCTAAACTGCTGAGAATAGCGAAAAATCTTCTTTTTTTTACCGTTGACCTCGGGTATAATTTTTTCCAGGTACCGGATTGATAAGAGCTTTTTAAATTCAATTTATAATTGTTTGAAACCATATTACCAACTTTCAGCTTTATGGGAATTTTTGCACCTTCACTCTAGTTTCTTGGACAAATTTTACTGGACTAAATCTATCAATCTAATATTATTCTACACTTTCTTTCTCAGGGGAGTACACCACAACAATAGATGGAGGTTGCGGAAAAGAGGCATGTCCTTGCGGTTGTGCAGGATCTCAAGGTAATTTTACCAGTTCAATTTTATTGTTCCACGTTTTCACTACCGTAATCAATTGCCTAGTGTTTGTAAGTTATGTGTACATGAAATAATAGGGACTGATGGGAATATGATCGCCTGTGGTTCTACTTTCTGTTGTTAACTGATTTTCAACTAGTAACGACTAGTTTAGAAGTTGCACCAGATAAATACTAACTAATTACGGGAAAAAATAATCGATAAAAAGGAAGTAACTACTTTTTTGGAAACTACTAGTTAGTAGTTGACTTCAGCAAATTAAACGAACAAATTAATACCTCTGAACTCCGCACACACTGCCCAGCTTTAATTATTTATTGATTCATTTTATACAACTGTATCAAGACACGAAACGCGTTTCTATAACACAATTGAAAAATAAAATCCTACCACTCTGCGTCCGAAATTCGTTTCATAAAAATGACAGCTTCTGAGGAGGAATTAGTGCAACCGTAAATGGTATTACATGAGAAGGCTAGGGTCCCAGGTGCTATCGGTTGTACTCACGTAAAAAACACGTTTACAACAATTCGTTGCTTTCTAACTAAGCAATGCATCTTTTTCTGTCTTGTACTTGTGAGGAGTGAATCTATTAAGTTTTGGTCACCCACTGAGCGTCGGTAAAGTCGGTAATTTTTTCCGTGAAATGATGACACGTTTTCCAAATGTTGCTGTTAATTTGAGAAGAGTAACCTTTAGTTTACTAGCAAAAAACCTTCTTTTATAAATTGTCAACATTGGTGTGAATCCACCTCGAGAGTATAGTCACCAGGAGGACAACTAACCAAGAATCTTTGAAACAAAGGTGGCAAGGCATAAGATAAGAACATAACGACCCGATTTTTCATTTTTAGTAGATCCAAGAAGAACTGTGAATTGCCTTTATTTAGTTGCATTTATATTACCAAGCGGATGCTAACAGCGCTATGTGAGAGATAATTTATCTGCTAGTTAATTCGACATTCATAAACATCTCACATCCTTTACTTACAGTATAATTGGCATAGCTACCCTGCAGTTATTATTGGCACTTTATAAACTGGCCCTTGGCGAAAAATAATCATAACTACTAGCTAGTAGTTATGAAAAGTAGTCACCCTTTTCAAATTACTGCCTACATGTTAGTAGATAACTACGTTTTGCCTAGTACTGGGCTATGCATATTGTTTTCGGTGAGTTCTTTTCTTCTTCTTCCATTTAATGTGCAAAATATGATAGATCTATCGAATATTCCTACACCTCTGCCAGGTATCCATAGTATGCCTTCGGCGCATGTAGCCCCATCTACTTCCAAAATTCTGGAGCAAGTGACAACCATGAAATCAAAATCTGGGTCGTTGTGCTACTGTGATAACCAAAGTAAGGTCATTTTCAAACGTATATTATTTGAAACCATCGTAGAAATTCATTTATTCGAATTGCATAGGGATCCGTTTGCCATGACGTAATTTAGTTGTATGTTTGGAGTGAAGTGTCAATCGTTTCAAACTGCTTTATTAATTAAGGCCTATTTTGAAAACAGCCCCAATACTTCACTGCCCAGACGAAAAAGCATGTGATTGCAATTTCAACTGTGACTGCCCTCAACAATGGCCAGCCATATTGGACCCCGAGTTTGGCAAATCAAAATCGAGTAAGTTGTCAAATCCTAGCAGGACTTGGAAATTATTAATTTTCAGTGTTTTGCGATAGCTAAATAACTGGAAGAAATTGAGAAGGTAGGACTAAATAATTTATGTATCTGAAAACAAAATTGGAATCTTCTGGAAAGGCATGAAAAAAATGCGTCTACACTCAAAACGAAGATACAATTTCAAAAATCCATTTAATCGGCATTTAAAACGTCAGACATCCAAATTCATAATAAGAAATGTTAACAATTGATTTTACGTGGGAAACTTCTTGGGGTGGGAGCTTTCATGTTAAAAAGTACATCACACATTTTTATGAAACTTACAATGAATGATTGAAATGAAAAGTTACTTCCAAATATAAAATGGTTAGGTATTTTTTGTTCCCATTTTGCAGGTAATTTATGAAAGTAGTTGCTAACAGGCAGTTTATACAGGTAGTTTGTTGACAATTTTTAGTTTTTTATCACATTGATACTAATTTTTTTTTAATTTTGAAATCATTCAGAATGCTTCAAAACGAATTTTTGGAAAATTTGTACTTCAAAATTTTCAGAGCCATTGAAATTGCTCCATTTTTACCAAATAGATACTATTTACCTAGAGTGAATTCAGAAAAACATCGTAAATATTGATCTTCTTCAAGAAGTTTGCTTACGGCTTAATAAGATTGAGAATTTATTGATACTTTGATGTCAGTTCATATTATTCATCTACATACTGACAATCAGTTATGGAATCATTCAGAAGCCCCCGACCCTGCATTAGTCAATCATAAGACTAACTGGGAGTGCTTCACGCAAGAAATTTGCGGACGTATCGATTAACTCAATAACTGCAGGATAGCTTTACTCTAGATAGAGAATGTGAGTTGGTTATCAATGCCGAATCACCTAGTGGATAAAATTACCTCCCAGGTAAATATTGTCTCTCGTATAGCATTAACATCCACATTGCTGAGCAAGTGCAATAGAACAGGAGCGATTTACACATGGAGCTACGTTTTTTCTCGGAGTTACTATTTTTAAAAACCAGGTATGACGTTATATCCACACCAGTGTCCCTCATATAATCAAGCTCGGTAAATGAGAAACCAGCAGCTACCATTTCTCTTTCGGGAATTCACGACATGCTGCCCTCCTGGTGACTGTATTTTTACCTGAGTACAATCGTTAACGCTGATAGCACGCACCAGGGAACCTCACCTTCTCATGGAACGCCGTATGTGGTAGCGCTAATTCTTCCTCAGTGATTGGCATTCTTACGAAGAGAGGCAATAAGCTATTGCCAGAGACACCTACTGGACAATTTTATAAGCTAGAGCTCTTGCTCATTCCACAAAAATCTCCAGCTGAAGTCAACATGGTCCTCAGGGCCTAGAACCGCAGCAATTTACAAATGAGGGATCAAAAATGAATGGGATCAGTTGTGGGCTCAATTTCATCTTAAATCTATTTCAAAATATGAAAAATGGTCTCTTCGCCCAATCGAAACCTTAATAAAAATTCGCAATCGTCCTGTTTTAGTAGGTGATCTACACGGGGTAGAACTGTGTATCATGTTCTTTCCCACTCAACGGTTTTTACCTTCATCGTCCCTGCTATTTGAAGACAAATCCCAAGACATATGCATTGGAGGGTACAAATAAAAAGGACAACCTAACTTGCGCTTAGAACAGAATTTGTAAACAAGTTAATGCATTGAAACGTTAGAAAGCCCTAGTCATTAACCCTCACTTACAATTGTTTTTCCAGGTGCCCACGGAGCAGGTAAATAAAAACTCCAGATGGGGTTAATCGAGGTATGGATAAACACCTCCATTTTTTTATTTAGAAGATAATACTATCCTCAGATTAACCCCCCTTTTCCATTGGATGAGTGTGATTGATAAACCGGCTCTTAGACAAGTCGTTGAAGACACGAGAAACAGTGGAGCCAGATATGGAGTTTTGTAAGCAACTTACAAACTATGGCTCGGGAAAGTACTCAACCCTTAGTTTTCAGTTCTAACCCTTCTAGAATCAGTTGTATCGACGATCCATGAGAAAAAGTCACTGTCATTAAATAAAAACGCAAGGCCAGGAAATGCTGGAAAGAAACCAGAGTCCCCAGCCGCAAATCAGTACGGTACAAGGCAGAAAGCGACATCACAGGACTCGCAAGCCATCATGATGCCCTGGTCAATATTGAAGCCCCCCAAGAGAGTGTACTTCGACCATTCCTGTATATTCTAGGTAGAGACCAGTGATAACCCAAAAATAGAAATTAATACCAAGAGTACCTTGATAAATGGTTCAGCAATTTTCGCAGTCGGAAAAAATAACACTGAGTCTATAACGATCTTGAATCGGTCATCATCCTGCATACAATAGTGGGCAGCAAAACGGAGGGTAAAAATAAATTTAAAAAAGTCGGTGTGTGTTGATGTCACCAACGAAAGCATTTGCTGCATTCCCGTTCTTTTCCAGAGCAAAATGATTCCCGTTGCTAATTAGGTTAAATGCATTGGTGTGACTCTTGACACCAAGTTCAGATGGAAAACGTATGCCAAGAAAAATATGGAGGATCTCCCTTTTGTACTCGCAAAAATGTATTGGCTGATGGAGAGACGGTAGAGGCAATCAACGAAGAACAATCTCACACTTAACCAACTTCTTAATCCAGTTTGGACTTATGAAGCTCAGCTAGGGGCGGTATGGCTCAATCAAACCCGGACATCATCCAAAACAGAACAATATGCAGGGAAACATTGTCAAAACACCTTGGTACTTCCGAAACGAACGCCTCTCCATCACTATCTTCAAATCCAAATGACAGACAAGCGACAAGCTGTGAGGTACCTCCATCAGCTAAGATCTTACGTCAAAGCGGAGTCGACTGATATCGTCAGAAAAAGAAAATTCCAAACCACTTGACCTTTCTTATGTCTGAAGTAGTGAAGAGAAACTATCATCGTAACTTTAAAAAAACTCTCTTGATATAACTTAGTTTTGAATATTCATCCGTATTTTCAAAATAATATTGTTGATGAGTTTCACTGGTCGATGCCCATTTGGACGCGTCACCCTAGGAACGGAACCCATTTGGACCCAGAATCAGAGTATGTTTGGACGCACCCCTTGAAACCGAAAGGCGGCCTGTTTGGACGCACGATCGCGAGAGTATGATATCATGCATTTGACTCACCTTATCTATCCACATCGTATATGTATCGTCATCAATTCATCCGATTATTCATGTAGTTGGCTGCGCCTATCAGCGACCGTCCAAAGGGAGCGTCCAAAGGGAACGCTCGCTTCAGAAATGAGTGCGACCAAACGTAATCACCTCCCTGTCCCGTTTGGGCGCTAAGTGCGTCCGAATGTGCACTAGTCGTTTCACTCGGTGCAAAGTAGAAATAATCTATTTTTAAATTCATAGAATGATTAGGTATTTTCAATTACCGTCTTGCAGGTAATTCAAGAAAAAACTAGATACTTGGAGTCAATAAGAAAAAACGTTGCAAATATTGACCTTATTCAAGCCGTTTGTTTTTGTCTGAATGTCATTGAGAATTTATCAAGTCTTTTTCACGAGGTACTAACGTCTTTTCAATACTCCACTGCCTTGATGAAATGATCTGCTATACATCAACAATCGGATTTAAATTTACGGATGAATCGTGCTTTTTCCTAAATGGGGAAATTCGTTATATTCACTAAAGTGAAAATGATGTTTAGTCTCATTATGCGTGCAAACGTTATACAAACCCTCGTAGATAGGAATTTCGAGAATAATTGTTATTCATTTATTTATTTTTCAGATTTCAGCGTTGATTTTTATTATGAAAGCGAGCCGCTCATATGAGTGTGCTTAGTACAGGCCCCATATTACCACCTTCTCATATCATTCGTATAATAGGCAGAATGGTACCTTTGATAAAGATATGAAACGAACTGCATTGGTCGCAATTACGTTGTCAAAACCTATTTTAATAGCAAATTCTTTGTTGAAATGGACAACATAATCCAAAGTCCGCTACTTTAGAGGTGTAGAGTTTCGCAACAATAGTTTAATGCACTTACGAAGAATGACTTTGCAATGGTTTAAAATCTTCATTTTGGCTTTCGATTTCGAATGTTCAGCAACTCATTCCCATTCTTAATATTTTAGAGTCCCACCATACAATTTATGGAAGTAAGATGTTCTGCCCGGATGAAAAGCCCTGCGACTGCAATTTCGCTTGCGACTGCCCTGAAGTCTTTCAAAAACCATCAATGTCGAAGGAACCAGTCATGGAGTCAAGAATGGAATCAAAGAGCTCTAGAATGGAATCTAGAACTGGTAGGTTCTAAACTTGCAGAAGATACTCGTACATGCATTTTCTCAACCATTTTGGTGTATTATTTTATTAATGAACCTTTATAATAGACACAAGAAAACAGTATACCCACCCCCCTCCCCCCTTTCAAAATTTGTTGTTTTACGTTTCACGATACACATATTTCAAAAATCGAATAACAACGAATCCGTCCATCCACCGTACGCCTTCTGCCAATGTTCTCCAAAACTGCTGTACTAAAGATAAACAACATTCGGGTCAAAAAGTGTCTCGACCTGGGATGCGCCAAATAATATCTTTAATAATATTTTGAGGTTGTATTTTTGTTTAAATCTTAAAAACTGTCGATGTAAGAGTGTAGTTTTATGATTAAATTCAGGTAGAGATTAGTGATCGGGAGGGTTGTCGTTAACACGAGCACTGAGGGTGGATATTAGAATGAATGGCTGGTAGCAGCCCCTCACGATGGTAGATGCTATACAACATATCATTCAAGTAGAGTTGTTCACGGGTAGCGGGACCGATCTCTTCGCTCATTTTAGTTTTATTATTTCAGGTACAAAACCGTTATAATCTACCAAGACAAAGAAAAGCTTAATCTCGCTGTGAAACACTCACTCATGTACATAGTAGAATACAGGCCGGAAGGATAGTTTTAGTCGGTGGAAGCCCTGGCAGCTTTAACTTGACTCCCTGCGTTTTGATTTCTACTCCCTAACTTCGCCTTTGAGTATATACTCAGTCGGTCCGTTAGGTTCACCTATCTACCTTCCTTCCGTTGCGGTGCCGCGGTCTTGCGAGACTGGTATCACCTCAACCTCTTACACCTCTCCTACATAGCTTCAAATTGGTGCTGCAGCCTCGAGAGGCTGGGAACACCAATCTTGTTCGCTATCTCCTCTCGCTTTCCTCTCCAGCTACCAAGCTTGGTGCTTCGGCCGTCCGCGGCCGGTATCGCCAATCTTTGTACGCTAACACCGCAAGCAAATAAGGCGCTTCGGTCGCTCCGCGACCGGTATCGCCGAGTTTGTGAGCAACAACCTCACACCACACGCTAAATAAACCTTCAGTTCATTTAGCAGAAAGAAACGTAAGCTAGTATCTCCCTTCTGGAGAAAAAGTTGTGATAGTAGGCGAATTTTCCCTCAGACAAATTCCCTACACTCGCCTCAAAATTTGTTGGTTACGTACCAAAATAAATACACATAGAAAAGCGAATTGTACAAAACATTCGTCCGTCTCCTGTAAACGGTCCGTAGCTTTTCTGACAAACTATAGAATCAAAGAAATTCGGTTGATCATCCATCTTCTAGTGATGTTTCCTTCAACTAGCACTCAATTTAATCTAATTGGC
The DNA here is from genome assembly GCA_031894815.1 of Creontiades dilutus. NCBI lineage: Eukaryota > Metazoa > Arthropoda > Insecta > Hemiptera > Miridae > Creontiades > Creontiades dilutus. The sequence goes on from JAVIWC010000643.1 coordinate 1,957,140, forward strand.
TGCGGCCCACTGATCAGCATATAACTGTTCAGCAGTTATTTGGATGTTTTAGAAAGTTATAATCAAGAAGAAGAAACCCCACAAATGAGAGAGACATGTATTGCAGTTCTGTCGCACTAATTCTTTGATGAATTGGTATAGAATTATTATGCTGTTCTTCCCCGACTTCCTTCATAGGGGACTATAGCCTAATCCGCACAATCCTCAAAATTGCATTTAAATCGTATGAAAAATGTAGAAGTTAGGGTTGTTATAACGGTTCACGTTCGCGCAAGCGCGGCAGCTAATAATGATATAATTTGAAATTGATATGGGATGATTAAACTATTCTTTTCTGAAAACCCTCCGAATTTCAGCTAGATCATGATAAAATGAAAGCTTAATGAATTTTATGTATGCGCAAAGTATTGATTTTGGTTTATTATTCAATAATAAACCATTGTAATCGCTCTTGAAAACAAAAAAATTCTAACCCCCCTGAAAATTTCATGGTTTACGTTTCAAAGGGTGTAGAATCCGAATCTGCAATAACAATTTTTCCGTCCGTCCGCCGTACGCACGATTTCTCCCAAACGGCTGAAGCAAAAAAGCACACTCCAAATCTTAGTATAAATTCAAATCATGAACGAAAGCCAATTGAATAACAAACCCCAGTGAAAGAATTTGCAGCGTTTTTTAGTAATTAATTTCATAGTGAACCATTAAAAGTCTAACCAGCTAATTCCCTGAGAATTTCATTAAGAGAGATAAAAACTGCAGAAATTAAGTGTTTTAAATTGATCCATCAACACAAGACAGACAGACAGACATGAAACGAAAGTTGTTCAGGATGGTCTAACCCTTGAGATGGGAGAGAAAATTTAGATTTCGGAGATAAAAAAGACCAAGGATTTTCGCTGTGGCCACAAACGATGGATGGGTGTACCCAAAATCTTCTGGCTATTCGTCTTCTCCTCCAGAGGTAAAATGGAGCAATGCAGCTTCGGAATCACCCCACTCTTCTGACATCGATGGATATCCATGACGACACAAAATAATGATTTCGGTTGCTGGTGTCTCGTGCACATAGCCTAGTCACCATTCAGTCTAGTCAGGAACCCAAGTTACGTACTGGTTTAGTTAATTTCCAGTAGCTATGCAAGTGGCAGAACCCTTTTTTTCCTCTTAGGTACCCATTTCAAGATAAGTTCCTGTGTTTAAAGCTGGCTTCTGATTTATGTATTATACCCCAGTGAACTAGCCGCTCCTTATAACTGATTGTTACTACGATTTATCACCTCTTCCAATCTCTAGGTGAAAACGTATAACACAAAGTTAAACATGGGGATCCTTAATCAATCCGTTTTTTTCAGGGGTGAAGAAAAGTTACTCCAATATGTACTGTCCAGACCAAAAGGCCTGCGATTGTCCATTTAAATGTGACTGTCCCGAGAAATGGACTGAAATAAGGTGTAAGTAGGAGCGAATGAAACTTACCTAAATGCATAGCTATCGGAAACATCCAATGAAAAAACGTCTGTAAGGTGATTTGTGGTACATAATTTATCATAAAAGTAGCATGTTAATAATTTAACTTAATTATGCAGGCGAAATATGAATTATTAGTAATCTAGACAGTAGAAGCAAAATATTTTGAGGATTTTAAGTTTTCGCTTGCGCAAAGGTCCCTGAACCCCGAATAACCATAAAACAATGAAATTTAAGGATTTCCACTTGAGCCAACTCATACTCCTATTCGAATTAACGGAAATCGACTGAGAAACTTCTGAAGTCATACTCTTTACAAGAAGCTCAGAGAGTAATAGTTTTAGCGTAATTCACAGAAAACCATCTTGTCTCCAATTGCACGATGGCCCTTTTGAGATCCAGGGAATTGATATATTGAGCCCCTCCCAACCATTGACCGAAGCAACAGGTTCATTGTAGTCGTAGTGGACTATATCGCAAAATGGAAAGGGCTTTCGCAATTCCAAACGTTAGGGTGGAGGCAGGGCTCAAGAACTCTTTCTCATGTCATTTCTCGCTTTGGGGTGCCTCGACCGCCTCTCTGACCAGAGAACATACTTTGAATCCACCGTGTTCAAGGAAATAACCGCCCTCTTAAACACGCACAAGACCTACGGAATACCACTTCATCCACCGAGCTCAGGCTTGGCGGAATAGTTCAATCGCGAGTTGTCGGCAGCATTGGCTGAGGCAGTTAGCAACAACCAACAAAACTGGGATCTGGGAATCTGTCCTGTTGGGATATCGGGGCAAGGGTACACTCGATTACAAGATATTCACTAGCGAAATTTGTTATGGGACACGAGCTGTCTCTTCCTGTGCACCTGTTAGTGGAACATACCTTGGGAACTTCCCATCAGACAGCCAATGCAAAGACGTAAAAGGAGCATTGATCCAACTTCATGAATTGATAAGATAGCGGATTGTAGCGGATAGCAGCTGCACATGCCATCAAATGACAATATGATGTCCAGTAGCCTTGGTATCAGATAGAGGACCTCGTGAGGTACTTTCGGCCTCAATGTAAAGAGAGATCCACTTCTTCATGGATGGGCCCGTGCGAAATAGTCCAAGTGAAATGCAACGTTATCTTCCGAATACGAACACCCAAAGGAGTTAGGGGACGAAAATGACAAGCTGTTGCCCTGTACGAATCCAGAGAAAGAGGAGGGGGATAATGTTGTGTGTTGAGAGTCTCATTACAAACATATTAGCTACGTTGTTTGCCTAGTTTTCAAAATAGAGCTCAGTTTTTTACTGTTCTGAATATTTCTTGGCTACTTGTGTAATTTATTTGTTTCTTGTACTTTAGTGTGTTCTCTGTTCATACAAAAATGCATGCATATATTTTTACTTATATATTCACAATTATGTTACACGCGAACAGGTGCTGTATGCCCGACGGATAAACCATGTGATTGCTCTCCTTGTGCCCCAGGCAAGTAATTTATCGAGCACTTGAGTATTAACTAATTATAAAAATTGTATTGGGTTTATTTTCTTTAATAGCTTCTTTAAGTATGGTGGCAATACACTTAACAGAAAATTGTCTCTCTCCTTCACAAACAATTTCAAACTATATCCACGACTTCACTTCCAATCAAGCTTGTCCATAAAGTAACCAAGGAAGTTCGTGTTGGTAGATCAGCACTTCATCAACAAATACGATCGAATCAATATATTCAGTACTGTATTGAAACATAAAAATCATGTCAACCTCTTAATAAATCACACCTACCTATGTTCGATTTCTACTCCCATCAGAAACCTGCGTTGGCTCCAGATCTTGCGAATGCATGGGTATGTATGAGTATAACGTTACTATCCTTCGTATAATGCAGGGATCTCCAAACTATTTGCCTCCAGGACCGTATCATATGGAGGTGGTGGGGCGGGCCAACAGGGTTTGAGGGTCTGGGGCGCTAGTCCGTCATCTGAAGAGGGTCCGGGAAAATTTTAAAAAATTATACACTTGAAAACAGTGTTTTTGAGCACTCCTAGACGAGTTTGCAAATTCAAAATTAGGCTAATAAGTGTTTGGTATTGTACTTTTTAAAATTCAGTAGGTAATTACTTTTTCGCTGTTGAATAAAAAATATTAACAATTGAATTTTCAGGAATGGAAAATGTTGAAAGTCAGACACTTGAAAACAGGGTTTTTAGGGACTCCTAGACGAATTCGACAAATTCAAAATAAGACCTTAAATAGGAACCAAAATTAAGTTTTTAGTGATTAAATATATTTTTTTAATTCCATGATTATTAGTTTTTCATTTTGTACTTATAATATATTTTGTATTTATTACAATTTATTTATTACTGGCTAACTTTTCTTTCTGTTCTGGCGGTAGCCTAATTTTTTCCACTGTCGTCCGCGGGCGGCGGGCCGGACCAAATCCTTCCGCGGGCCGTATTCGGAGATCGTATCGTCTCGTAGTTTGGAGACCCCTGGTATAATGTATTGACAGAAATATCGTTTTATACACAAAACATTTAAATGCGTGGCAAACCAATCTTGTCTTAGTGGCTTTTCTACTTCGAAAATTAAGGGTTTAGAGTTTCAGTAATTTTGTTGCCCTAGCGATCTTGTTAGGTTGATTCATTGTTTCAAAAAAATCCGTTTTTTTGAAGGTCTACTGCTAAGTCGAGTAGGCAGTGCAGCATACCTTCTGAAATGTGAGAAATCGTTGTTCTAAATAATTCACGTGTATCACTCATTACTTCAACGTTATTCACCATCTAAAATATGAAAAATAGGAACAACTTAGCCAAGCGGCACATCCTTAACCACTATAAACATCGGTCTGTTAATCTCGAAAGTATCGAGTGTAACATGACAAACGGTTATCACTAGCACTCCACCAAAGAATTATCGTAATTTCATGTTGGCCAAGAAAAATCTAAATTTCATGTTGTCCAGACATTCCCTCATTGGTATGTCTTTATTTTTATTAGCTTCAAACAATTATTTAGGTAGCTCCCTTGAGAAGCTCAATTGTGCTCAGAATAAGGAACTTTCCTTTCTCAAGTGGAAGTAGTCGCAGAAAAACGCGACCTTAAGAATAAATTGGAACTCTCAGAAATTGTTTAGTGTATACGACAAGCAATTCAAAATAATAATTTACCTTGAACAATCAACTAAACCTTCGATTTTCTTATGTTAACATGTTGAGCTTGGGATGAAGAACCAGTACATAAAGACACGCAGACGTCAAATGTGCGAGGTAAGTATTTTCGAGCAAGCATAAAAGTATAAGATTTATAAACCATGTTCAATATTCATGACAATATTCATTTATTCCAGTTACAAAAGTCAGGAGCGAAGCAAGCAACTGTAAGTGAATAACTGCCAGATCTACAAGTAGAGTTCGATAATGAATTAGAAGGAATATGAGTATTGTTGAAAACACATTGCACTACCGCTCATTTGTTGGTTTATTTTTTTCAATAATGAACCTTTGTAATCAAATAAAAAAACATTTCTTTAAACCCCTCAAAATTTGATGTTTTACAATAATTCTTAGAAACCAAAAATCGAATAACCAAACAATGCAAATAAGTACACGAAGGTTTATTATTATTCCTGTATTAGGCAATCCTCCTACGCGAATCACAGGACTACCTGAACTAGACTGAGCAAATAGAAACAATGTTTCCTAGGTACAGTGGGAAACACAGAAATCCACAGAACAGCTGAAGTTTAACAAGATGAAAAAATAAAGGTAAAAGAACGCTTCTCTTTGTTCTCCTCAACTGTATTGAAGCTCGGAAGATGAGCGTTTTAGGTAGTACGAGTATAATAATTATATAGCAATTATTGTATAGCACCAACCGTGCTCAGGTCTACCTTCAGTCAAGTATCTTTCCAGCCACGTGGTCTCACTTAGATCTTGTGTGAAGATGATGTTAAATCCAGGGGTAAATCGGTGCATTGCAGCCTACCTGTCCACCAGACATGGCAGCTATTTTGATTTTGATTTGTTTTCTATATTAGGGCTTTATAATCGTATAAAAATCCTTTTTATATAACCCCCCTCAAATGTTGTCCCTTCACGTTTTAAGTAACGTAGATTCCAAATTCGCAATGACCATCCGCTCTCGGCCTAGACCGTAACGGGCCATAAAAATATGTTCGTTCACACTTAAACTTCCCTTGGGCTCTACTTGTTCCGAATTTCTAGCCAGCCTGGCCAAAAGTCAAAGGTTTACTGATTTGTGGCGAGTGTCGTGTCATTTCTTAGTAATTTTGGACGCAAAATCGACTGGGATAGATTTTAGATCTATAGAAACTCACCCTTAGCCAATAATCACAATTTCTGAACCCAAAAGTGACCCACCAAATCTCACAATGTCATAACCAATCACGCATTATTTCAAAAAAAAAAAAAAAAAAAAAAAAAAAAATAGTAAACAAAAAATGTATAACATCCTATATTGATCGTAATTTCGTCATGATCAACCAATCCTAAAGCTTAATATTTAGTGGTAGAAATATTACAAGATTGAAATGTCAAATACTTTTGACGTAAGATCGTAGTTGTTTGTTTGATCTAGATAGAAATCAGTTCTCTGAATCAAACGAGCCCACAGTTGCTGTACGCTCATCCAGTCACTCGCCAATCGCAAGATTTTTTTTAACACAGTCAGTGTGGATTGCACACCTAGCGCTCAGTTGGTGTTGTCCTCATAAGCGGATCACTGGCCACAACGCTATCTCTCAAGCTTTTGTCAGTATCAAAACATGGGAAACAACCGGAAATCTTGTTTTTATTTCATCTCGTTAAATTTAAATTTCAGTTTATTTTTTGTTCTATTTGTGGGTAATCTACGTATGAGGCTATCTCATACAGAAATTATAAATCTTCGCGTAATAATCTTCACCGTTTTTAATTCGATTTTTGAAACGGGTTTTGTGGAACGTGAACAAACAACTGGGGGGGGGGGGGGATTACTTTTTTTTATCGATTACTACCCTGCCAATTGTTACACAAAGGTTTATTATGAGTATTTGCATATTTGATAGCCCTCCTTCCCGTATCACCAGACCATCAGACAGACTGCACAAACAGAGGCAATGTTTCCAGGGTACACTCGGAAACACAAATGGAAATTAACAAATAGAAGTACTTAAATTTAAAGCGATATACATTCCGGATCGATATACCGTTTTTGATCCAAATATCGTAAACTTTGGTTAGGTGTTTCGGAGAAAAGCTTCAAACGGCGGATAGCAGACGGGTGGATTTTTTTCTTAATATATTAATTTAATTTTTTTAATCCACCCAAATTTTCCTTCCGTGCTTTCTTCGAAACTACTACTTAGGAACAGTCCTAAGTTAATGAACATTGTGTCAAAAATCAGAAATGGAGTCTAGTAGGGACTGGACTCCAGCCATCAGTCTTTTTCAATCCTGAATGTTGAAATCAAATGGATGAAGTGTGCAAGTGTCAGAATATCGAAAACTTCAAAATAACACTAAGGTTAGATCGAGAGTGAATGTGAGCGCCCTTGCACGTAGTAAAAATCGCATATTAAACTGTGATCAAAGAATCGGGTGGTATAATTGCAATGGAATTTTGTTTCCAAGAGTACAAGTAGGTACTCTACCTTTTGAAATCAAGTTTTTATAACATAGTTGAATATTTGAGGAACTAAGAAGCGAAATAGGCGTTTTATTTTGTCGGATTGAATCCTGTTGGTCCATCTGTGCCTTTATACAGTACATTGAACCATTGTGTTACACATGGACCAGTCTAGTTTTAGCGTGAAACAAGTTATATTTGTTACGATGTCGTCCTATCATGTTTGTATCCAGAAATCATGACAAGGTAGGAAATGGCCGAGTTTAGATAATGTACCACTGACTACATCTGATGAACAGATTCACTTGGGAGGGAATGCATAAATAAATGAACCTTTTTGTAATAATTTGCAGCGTTATTGTATTACATTCTGTTGCGCAGATATGTCGGATGCCCCGACGAATTCCAGCGAGGTGAACCCCATTTTCGACAGATCCCCAGGTACCCTTACCTATGAGATGTACCAAACTTTGTAGAATAATATTCAACAGGCTCTTGTGTCTCTGAGGCGCACCACCTGATGGAATCTTAGCAGATGACGAATCATGAAACGGTTTTGAAATTTCGAATCAGTTTGACATTTATCTATTGATAAGACGTGGGTCTTGTTAGGCTACAACTGACTTCCCGGGCCCCTGTATCTGATCGTTTTGGGCTGTTCAAATTTTTAAAAATTCAAGACTGGGTCAAAGAATAGTCATTCTTATTTATCGTAGAAGAAAGTTTTGAATATCAATCCAACACTTCCCTTTGTAGTATGGGCTAGATGCGATGGAGTGCGGCAAAAAATTGTAGATGAAAGTATCGACGTATGAAGTGAAGCAGAAAGCCACGAGCCGAACCAATTTACCTCTACTCTGTGCCGAAGTATTAAATCATTGGTAATTTTTCCATCAAGCTTCGTTTTTTTAATTTTTTATTTATTCATTTTTTGTTACATAAAAAACCTCATTTTCTCCACTTCTCACAACTTTCGGCAATTTAAAGCGACAGTTTGGGAATGTAAATTGAATTTTCCACAAGATAAGTCTATTTTCATAGCAAAACATTCAACAACTTGATTGTATTCTCAAACCAAATAGTAAAAATCAAAAATGTCGAAGTTTTGACAATTTTGAGAAGGGTTAACTGCCAAACCACACTAGAACACATTCGCGTTTCAAAATAATATGGGTGTTCACTGTGTAATGTCATTGGAAAGTCTAGGACGTTGGCCCTAAGCAAAGGTGGAGGAGAGGGGGGGAGAAGTGTGTGAATGAAAATGCCTTAGATCAGTTAAATAAAATTAAAAACAAAATTTTCTAAGAGGGGTGGAGATATATAAAATTAATTATTCACGTGAAGGATGTATAGAAAATATCGATAAATCGATAATAGGATAGCATTTTATTTACCTAGCGCATTGTTATTTCATAAATCAAGCTTAGTTGATATACATTTCAACATGCATGCTTAGAATCCATTCGAATAAAACACACTGCAAATACATTTTCGTTCAAACGAAACAGTTTCATTTTAAAAGCTTTGTCGAATATTAAGGAAGTATAAATTAGAAATCATTAGGCAAATTGTTCTATCTCGTCAATTGTTGAATTTTGTGTCCTTTTCGTCTAAAGAGCTTTTTCTGGGAGCATGGAGTTTGGAACGGATATCCTTATAACGTATCTGTAGATGTCATTCGATTGCAGTTCAATGACTTCCAGTCAAGACCAGGAGTTGAATCTTCAACTGTTGCAAAGAAAGGGCTTAGAAAAAATCTTGATGTTCGAAGATTCTTCCTCAAAATCTTGAAAACTGGTCTCTCAGACACCGAATAAGATTAACCGTAAATTCACTCGGAAACTCCTCATCATTTCCGGATTTAAGGTTGTTGCAGGTTGGGAAATGGACCAGGTTTTTCATTACTGTTATGTTTCAAAAAAGAAACAGTTTCATTTTAAAAGCTTTGTCTAAGGAGTATAAATTAGAAATCAGGCTGTTCGTCCCTTGGAATTTTCGTCCAGCACATGTTACGTCCTCCATCAGAAGTAACATCTTTCAACCGTTATAAATCAAGACCCTTTTCCAAAATGGTTTCTTCTTTTTTTTTTTTTTTTTTTTACTTTCTCAAGTTCAAATTAGGTTTGTTAGGTTTGTTCAAATTTTATGGCCCGCGGGCCGTAGGTTGGAGACCCCTGTTGGATTGAGCTACGAAGACCTCTTCGACTGTGGGTTATTCTCCTTGATCATGACAGATCTAATCTATGTTACTGGTACATTATGTAAGCTCGGCACCTCCACATGTAGTAATTGTATATTGAAGGTCCCAAAGAAGCTCCATATTCTTCTACATTAGATCGATTGGTAAAATTTGTACGTAGCCATAACTATTTTCGCAAACCAATTTGGAGCCTGTCGTGAAACCTACTTTTACGGTTAATCATTACCACAGCTCCGAAAAAGTTGGTTTGAAGTAATGTCTATAATTTCAAGTTAATATTTGTTTGTTGAAAAAAGAAATTGTTTTTTTAATATCGGAGGTAAATTGAAATATTGATACTTTTCACCGTTATATCGAATTACCAGTTCGATATTGTTTCAAAATATGGGTCTATACATCGAGATTGTTCTCAGACAGTAGCATCATAATAATATAATGATGATAAATTAACTAAGTAATTTTGGTAAAATAATAGTAAGTTTATAATGCACAATTCAACCGTGTTCTACAACTCATTTCCGACCAAAAATTACTCCTAGCAATTTTTTGCCAGAGGCCTCGTTTCCGAGCTATTCGCGATTCAAGATTTTTTTTTCTCGTGTTTTCGATCTAATGTCATTAAAACTTTCATAACTCCCTCAATTGTGGAGATAGCTCAAATTTGATGAGACCGTTGGAAAGAGCGTTGAATTTTCTATCTATTTGATGTCAAAAAACTTTTTTAAAAATTGCATTGAAGATGTGCGATTGCTGCGCGAAATGGTAGTTTTGTCAAAATCTTAAAATCGCCTGTTTTTCATTTCGCCTAGAAACCCCATTAATGCTTGACGCAGAACTGTGCAGGCCTGGTTTAACGTGCGCCAAAATGTCAGCTTTCCAACGGTGTAGTCGTTTTGGATATTCGTATTTGGATAAAAAAAATATTTTTAGTGAAGAAAATGGTGTTTAACTGCAGAAAAACGTGTGTTTTTTTATAAAATTGAGGTTTTTTCGTAAGTCTTGATGAAAAAAGGTTGGAGGCGGGATAGACGTAACTTTTCTCGCTGAATCGAATGGTGACAACTCTCAAGTGACGATTTGAGTTAGATTTGTCGGATCCATAAACCCGTTCGTTTGTGAACGGCGTCTACGGCATTTCTAAGCTGTCCGGCCAAAGTCAAGATAATCGGAGAGCCGAGAGACGGCTATTGTCTGTGTTCATTTATTGTTGATTGCGATGAGTTGCATTAAACTTTTTGCTGACACTACGGACCCTTATCGAACCAGGCTTCCGTATCATTACCAACCCTTCCCTTTCGTCTCTTTCCTCTCTGTATTTCCTTCAGCGTGGTTTCCCTATTGCATATTCCCATTCATCATGGTACGCTATAGCTATTGAACATAGCTGATAGTACCGAAACCAACCAAAACCAAAACCTTAGTGACAAAAACTTAGTCTTGTGGTATAGCTACTCAACTGAAAGCAACTCATCGCAACCAATCGTAAATGAACACAAACAATAGCCGTCTCTCGGCTCTTCGATTATCCTGACTTTGGCTGGACAGCTTAGGAATGCCGTAGACGCTGTTCACAAACAAACGTTTTCATTCATTAAATTCATTTTCATTTTTAAATATTTATTATTTGGTTTATATCTTAACAATCGTGTTTAAACTCCAACTCTTTTTATGAACTCGATTTAAACCCCAATATCTCACCATTGTCCTACAACTGGATAACATGTTTGAGTCAACAAACATTTTACAGAAACTGAATTTGGCCAGAAACAACAAATTATCGACATTGCAACACCCGATGCTACGGCCAAATCAGATTGAGGTTGATGATACACGGCGCGCAAAGCAACCCCTCCTTCAAGACCTGGAGGTCGTGCGGGTCATTGCATATCCTGGCCCCTGATGCACCACCTGCCAGTTTTCGCCAGAGGCCTCGTTTCCGAGTTATTTTGGAGATAGCTCAAGCTCAAATTTGATGACACCGTTGGAAGGAGGATTAAATTTTCTATCTATTTGACGTCAGAAAACATTTTTTAGCGACTCAACTGAAAGCAACTCATCGCAATCAATCGTAAATGAACACAAACAATAGACGTCTCTCGGCTCTCCGATTATCTTGACTTTGTCCAAGACAGCTTAGAAATGCCGTAGACGCTGTTCACAAACGAACGGGTTTATGGATCCGACAAAACTGATTTAAATCATCACTTGAAAGGTACTGGCATTGTCACCATTCGATTCAGCGAGAAAAGTTACTATATCCCGCCTCCACACACGTTTTTCTGTTTTTCTGCCTTAACTATTAACACCATTTCCTTAACTAAAAATATTTTTAAAAACAAAAACGACTACAACGTTGGAAAGCTGACATTTTGGCGCACGTTTTACCAGGCCTGCACAGTTCTGCGTCAAGCGTTGAAGGGGTTTCTAGGTGAAATGAAAAACAGGCGATTTCAAGATTTTGACAAAACTGTTATTTCGCGCAGCAATTAATCTATCAAATACATAGAAAATGTAACGCTCTTTCCAACGGTGTCATCAAATTTGAGCTATCTCCCCAATTGAGGGGTTATGACAGTTTTAATGACATAAGATCGAAAACACGAAAAAAATCTTAAATTCCGAAAAACTCTAAAACCAGGCCTCTGGAGGAAAGTTGCTAAAAGGCACATTCATTCGAAAATCAGTTGTAGAACACGTAGGAGTCGGATTGTGCATAACTCCTGGGACACCCTGTATGTCTTCCTTCGTTTAGAGTCACGTTTTTTGTGTACTTTCTAGTTGAAATTTCACAATGAATACCTGAATATTTCAAAATAAATAGATTACTCGAACAAAGGTCGTGAAACGGGGAGGTTTTTGTGCGATGTGATACATCTTAGACGTGCTTTTACCACTGAAGGTGTTTTTCAAAATCAGGATAACTTTGGGTCAAGGAAAAAAACGTGGCTCAACCTAAAAACCATCAAAATATTAATATTTTGCAAAGAGTGAGGTAAAGAGATGCGGTTGGCGGCATGCTGCTCCACTTGTTGCACTTTTACCTAAATCTTTATCGGGCACTGTCATAACCACTCGGTATTGTAACGCTTCCAACTTAACTTCATTCTAATAAACACCTCTAAAATGTTTTCTTTGTTGAATTTCAGATGAAGGAAGCACCACTTGTCGGCTCTATCCATTTGGGCGGCCTGGTACGTAGTATAAGACCTAGATATTGAATGGAATCGAAAACTGGTAGGTTGTAAACTTGCAGGAGATAATTGTGTGTTTTCATTCATTGTTGTTAATTATTTTGATATAATGAACCTTTGTGATCTACCAAGAAAACACCATTCATCATACATTATTCTGAGATGTACCATTGATCTCGGCGTCATGATCAATCAACACTCAGCGATAATATTGAAGGGTTGAAATATTAAAAAATCAAAATCTCCTAAACGTTCGATATATGAGGGTTGCTTTCAATTTGAAAAAATTAGGAGAGTTGTACGGAAGGGACTCCTGAACAAGGTGTACCAAAATCCCTCCGAATTCGGGTACGGTATAATGGTAACTTCTCGTTCATGAAACAAAAATGAAATAACTTGAAAAACTTCTCGGTCTTATTAAATTTTCTGCATCTTTGCTCTCATACATGATTATCAAAATCTACCGTTCTTTTACTACAGGCCTCGGAAAGTTTACGATTAACGAAACAAAAAGTATAGGCGATTGTGTTTGTATAGATCCTCACTCGTTCATTTTAGACATACGCTGTCTACATACCTAGGTTGTGGAGAATATATAAAAATATGTGAATTTATGTGGGACACATCAAAAGTTGAAGAATTTTAGGGTTTTGCCATGATAACGTGCGGTTTTGCCTGCTAGCTGCTGTCAACGTAAGAAATGTATTTCCTTGTTATTTCTTGCTCTTTCCAAAGAGTGGCAAACTTTCGTAGAGTAACATTATGATCAAAATATTGAAATGTGATGATAATAAATGATAATGGTGCATATACTCTATTGAAATTACGAAACTATTTCATTACGTTCTATCGGAGATCCAATGATCCACAAATAACTTGTGGGGGGGGGGGGAATAAAGTTTGCGGGGGGACCCGAAAAAACTGTTACGCCAGTGGAAGGGAACGTGAGACAAAAATGTGCTTTTCCCAGCCAAATGTCAACTACCAAAATGTAAAGGAGATCAATCTTGTCCGCTTTCTCGGATTCAAATCGTGAAACAAGCAACTCAATCTCACCTTTTAAAGAACTTCAATAGTAAGTACGTAAATACCATTTTAAAGAAATGAAAATTTTGAAAACATGAACTACGGAAAACCGTGTTTTGCAACAGTTAAATTTCATGTCTGCCCAGCAAGAATCATCGTGGAGGTGAAAGCCCAATTTTCTTCTTTAACCCAAGCTTCATTTCTTTTAATGTAACAAAGAAGACAAAGGAAGAAGAAAAGCTTATTACTTACCTCACATCCGCAGAGCCAAGCTACCTCTTCGTAGTACCTACTTAGGGTTGAACTTGCGAATCGTGGAACGCTTCCCTTTTAGGTTTGTTGCAGTTCAGTCAATAGTGGCATCGCAAATAGTCACTTTTTGCTCTACCAACAACTTCGCGAACCCACGTTTTATAGCACTTACTATATTCATCGCGTAATTACATCTAATACAGTTCAGTCACAAGGGTTGGGGACAATGAACTGATAATAGGATAAGAGTGTGTTTTGGGGGTACTGACGTTTTCCGCATAAATTCGCATATTTTTCATTTATTCCTGTTTTAATACATTCTCGAGCAGTCCAAGAAGGATAGGCTCTCTCAAACAAATCAACCTTCATTCGAGAAGGTGGACCATTGATAAGGTCTGTGTGCCCTTGTAACAAGTAATTCTTAATAATAATATAATAATGTGTCATTCTTAAGTTTCCATACGATTTTCAAGTTACTTTTAGGAAAATTGCGGGCTATGAGTTTCAGTGTGCCTCTAAGTTTTCAATTGTTAAAAAATCAATTTATCACCTACATGGCATAACCTATTCCATGGATCTCAACAACATTTCAAAAGATCTATACGTACGTGTTACCTAGACACGGCTCGACCTAAAAAACGTTGAAATATCAATATCTTGGAACAAAGTGAGGTAGAAATATGCGGTAGGTTGCAGTCTGCTCCACTTTGTATAATGAAAGTGCATAGAAATGTACATCACACGCTGTCGTATCCACTCAGTATTTCTAACGGTTCCAATTTGTGGGCACCAATGTAATTGTTTATATTTTTCCTAATAAACACCTTTAAGATGCATTTTTGTTTAATATCAGATGAAAGAAGCGCAACCACTTGTCGACTCTATCCATTTGGTCCACCAGGTACGTTGCACAAGAGTTTTTTTTTTTTTTTTTTTCATTTTCTGTCAAGGAATAGATGGATTATCAACATGACCTACATAGACAGATACCATTCACTTCATAGGTAAACCGAAACTCCGCAATTCCTTGTTCGGAAATGTGGTGTAAAACTGTTGTTCCAAGTTGTTATATGATCCGGAATTTTATTACATCAATTCTGAACAGCGTTTTACTTTCAGAATATGGAAGTACCACGTCGCCTAGCATATCAACTGGTAAGTGAAATTTTCAATTGCTTCATTAGCACAATGAAGTATTTCTAAGGACTTAATTCTAGATTGGAGGAGAAATGAAAGTATTGCTCCTTATAGTTTTAGTAGTTATAGATCATGTGTTTCATTGAGCTAACATGGTGATATTGATTACATTAATTTATTAATTCATTGTTGCTCTAACTTTACCCAAGTGCATACATCACTTATCATATTTTTCCTGAACTTGGGACCATGGGGCTTGCAATATATTTATACAAACTCTTTAACCCACCTATTAACACTTCCCTGGGCAAGAAAGCCAGGTTAAATTTTGCCTTAGACAGAAGTTTTTTCTGCAATAAACATTTAGAACTGGTAATAATTTATAAAAATTGCCAGCAAAATGAATACTGCAGGTCAACCGATCTTGCTAAAAAGCTTTTTCAATAAATAATAAACTAAATGTTGCCACTTAATAACTGCTCCGATTTGTATAGATTGACCTTGTTCTTGAATGACATTCACGTAATGTTTCTAAGTAATCCGACTGGTTGCCCCTAGTATAGAAACGCTGGATTAAATTCAGTTAACCCTGGATTTAGCCAGTTGCAGAGAAAACAGTCCTTTACAAACTTCAAACAATTAAGCAATCGAAACCTTCAACGTTTCTACAATTATTATTGTTCTTTTTAGTCGATGATTCCGACTGTGAACCAGGCTGCTGCAGGAAATTCTGGTGTTGTTTGTGTAAGTAATTGAATACGATAGTCTCTTTGTATTGAATAGGTACCACACACATGATCACCCAAAATCTGAAGGCCAAAGGTAAAATACGTAATTGTACAGTTTTTCACATTGACTGGTAAATATTTTTTCGCACAACGTTATATTTCGCCGCACAAAAATCGTTCATCACTCAGTCAATCACGAGGGGCTAGCAATAAAAAAGGTTCGCTCATTAATATTTTGGCGCCATGTGAACGTGGAAAGCCGAAACTTCGAGGGATCTCCTGTTGGGGTGTTGTGGCAACACTGAATTTTTTCGTAGATCATGTTGTAACCTGGGCCCGTGTAACAACAATAACAACAAACAATGTCGAAGATCACAGTGTCCCAAATTGAAGTGCGGGCTGTAATCCGTTTTTTAACGTTAAAAGGCAAAACCGGTAATGAAATTCACCAAGAATTAACCAGTGTTTACGGAGAAAACGTTCTCAGTGTGCAGAAAGTTCGCAAGTGGCGTACAAGTTCGTTGAACGGGCGCGAAACAGTGCACGAGGGAAGTGGGTGCCCAACAACTGCGTGCTGAAAAAATTCAAATGGGGAGTTTTTCCACATTCACCTTACTCCCCTGACCTCGCCCCAACAGACCCGAAAATGAAGGGATTTCTTTCCAGGGGGGGACGACGCGGAATTGCCAGCTGCCGTCAACGCCTACTTCCCTAATTTGGGCACTCTCTACTTCGAGGAAGGTTTGAAAAAAATTGATACCACGCTTCGGAAAATGTTTAGATCGAAATGGTGACTACGTAGAAAAATAGAAAATTAATTGCTGAATTTGAATAAAATATAATTTTTTCAACAAAATGAAGTTTTCGATTTTTAATAGCCCAGGGAACCTTTTTTATTGCAAGCCCCTCGTATAATCTCCCCCCGTGTGTGTGTGTGACACAGAATAGACCTCCCTGGACTCTGCGAGTTTGATGGTCCGAGTTTGACTGCCCTAAAGGTGGAATTTTGGAGGATTTCCAGTTTGAGAGAGGCCTATGAGGTTGACCGATCAGAGAGCTCAGAAACCAAGACGATGAGCTCACTTATTTCTAACCCCAGAGCCAGAGCGGATTCTTATCGTTTTCATAATCAGTGTTTTGCATACCACCCCGTCTTTTGTTTGTTCTCTCTGACCGTTTTCAGCTTCTGGTTTTCGAAGTTCGGGGGAGGGGGTTGTTTTAAGCATTACGATCAATAATCCCCACAATTCGTTTCCTACGTCCTGTACATTATAAGGTGTGTATTTAAAATAAAAAATTAACCAGAGTCACGCCATTTGCGTTTAGTTTAAATTTGTATTTGGCTAAGTAACGCATCTCTTCCGTCCTCTTTGCAGTAGCTGCAGTTGATCCATCTGACTACTTAAGTTTCAGAAATTTCTCGTCATCTTCATTCATATTGTTAAAGCCCGTGATACTGAACTTCGAAATGTTGAATCCCTTTGATTGATAGAAAAGAATTGCAGAATACAGAATGTTCAATTGTGGGGGAAGGGGCCGCTTTTTACACTTACTAGTAAGGAGGTATTGGATCAGATCGCTGTTGTTCTCAGTTTACTTAACTTTTCGTGTTTCTTCAGTTTTTAACCTAATTTTTCTGCAGTTAATCATCCGTTTTCCTTTCTTCTGAACCCCTTGAAATCTGTTTTTAGCCATACTTATGGTCAATAACCTTCATTGTCTCCTCCCGGGTATTATTGATAACAATCGGCTACCAGGAAAGTAACTAGCCCCGTGTGGATTAATGTGCATCATTAACGTTTGTACATTATTCCTCCCTCCACACTATTAATTATTTATATTTGTGAGTGAAACTACCAAAACTCTCCAGCTCTTAAATGCTTCATTAAGAGCTACACAAACAAAAAGCATTCGACAAATACATTACAGGTACTACTATAACTTTTTGTACTGGTGAATCTAGATTATTCTGATTTTTCAGATCCACTGGATTTTTCGTACATTCCGATACGTTCATTTTTCTTTCCTTTTTTCCCATACATTTGCCAAAATATGACTGTTCTGGTTTGTACATAAAAAGATGCAATGGATCAGTATAGAAGATAATAGAAGTGATACTTATATATCACAGAATTTCATTCAAATGCCCTGTAGGATTAGAACGCTGGTGTCACTGCCAGACTGTCTACAGGCTAACAGGCTTAGAGTAGGTATGTCACAACCTTTAGGGCCTCTGCACACGGGTTGAGAGCTGCTCGAGATCATTGCAAGTGAAATCTCACCCCACTCGACTACCTTGGTGGTTGAATGGGGCTCTGCCCACATGTTGGCTCGAAGTCAAATGTCATTTCGTTCTGTTGTGCAATGCAACAACCAGGCTGACACTTTAGAATGGAATGGAGTGTTTCCATATAAAGTTGTTCGGGACAGTTGAAAAACAGCCAGTTATTTATAATCATGCCCTTCAGGAGTTTTCACACTATGATGAATATCAGGAGAAACCAATTCCAGTAGCATGGAGCACAATTATTTTAACATTCTGTAGAATGCCAAAAATGTTGAATAAGACAGCCATATTTCTTGAGCTGCGACGAACAGCCAACAATGTAAAATGTATTCAATGAATGGATGAACACAAAAACTTCTCTCTGATCTTCTTCTCAATCAGCGGTATAAATGGTGAAGAATCTTCTTCCTCATTTTCAAGTTGGCAAAACTCAAGTGGGAAAAAATGGATCAATTTCCAGTTGAAAAGTAGCACAGAAGAAAGTCAAACTATGTTCACAAGGCAGTGGGGTCTGTGAAATCCGCAGGTAGACAGACAAAATGGCAAAGGCCCATGTGAGGATAGCCTGTTCGAGTTCATTTGCCTTCTCATTACCTTCCCCTTCGGCTCCTCGACGACCCATGTGCGGAGGTCCTTAGTCAAAATAGAGCGATATTTTAATATAAACCTCATGGTTCAACTTCACAGGTTGCCGGAAGAAGAAAAAGAAGAAGAAGAAGAAGAAACATAAGACATCAACAAGCAGTAAAGGTTCTAGCCCTACTAAGTCATCAAAATCTAAAAGTAGTAAAAAGTCAAAGCACAGTACCAGTCCGTGCAAAGACAAGAAATCAAAGAAAGACAAGAAAAAAAAATCAAAGAAGAAGAAAGAGAAAAAACCAAAGAAAGAGAAGAAGAAGAAAGAGAAGAAAAAGAAAGAAAAGAAACAGAAATGCGATAAGAAGAAAAAAAAGAAGAGGGGAAGGTGCGCAAAAGATTGCCCACGAGAGTGCACCCTCTGATTATCCAGGGCCTTGTATTTTGGTAAATGAAAACTCCAACATAACGCATTAAAGAGCGACACAAGCTGAAGGCATTTGTCAAATGGATTACAGGTACTACGATACCTTTTTGTAATAGTGAATCTAAATTATTCTCACTTTTCAGATTACAGACTTTCGTGTGGACAGACGGATGGGACTTAACCAACAATGTGAAATGTAAATTCAAGCAATCGAATGTTCAGAAAATAGGTTGAAACTTGAAGGCTCCTTTACACAACTGGGTTTTGCACCTGAAGTCAGGCCAGATCTCCGTCAGACCCAGAAATCTGGTGGTGTAAACTAGTGCTCCTGGTCACATTTTGGGGGGGGGGGGGGGGTCGACCAGGTCGAGAGAGAGTTCCATCGGATTTAGGGTGGAAGGGAGGGGATAGATCTCCTACTCCACGCATAATCGTGTTTTCTTTTTCTATATGAGGCCTCAACAAATTTAGTAGGTTTGAGAAAACCTCAAGTGTCACTTGCAAGAAATTCCTGATGTCTTCTGATTCCAATACGAGAAGAAGTCTTGTCAGAACTGATTGTTGGTCCTTCCGTTGGTTCCTTCTCTTCCATTCACTCCTGCACATGGGCAAAGCAGTTAACACCACGTCCACAGATTGCTGCTATGTTAAAAACGGAGCATTTTGAATAACACGTTTGACATTACAATGAATAATGAGGGAAGATCAGCATCAAAGTGGTCAGGGGTTGGGTGCCCAAGAATGGGTCGTGTAAATACAACTTTCTGTCGCAATGAGGGGGGAGAGATTGGGACCAGGAACGGGAACAGGCAATTGGAAATGGGTAGTTAAGTGGGTTAAGATGTATCTGTATTCCCCCACCCACACACATCATAATGGCATTTGGATTCACTCAGAATGGTTTCAACTATAGAGGGAGCTCAGGAAAAAAGAAGAAGAAACACAAAACGTCAACAAGCTGTAAAGCTTCTAAATCATCAAAATCTAAAAGTAAAAAGGACAAGAAGCCAAAAGGAAAACCCATAGAAGGAGAAGAAGAAAGAGAACAAATAGAATGTGAAAAGAACAAAAAGAGGGAGGTGTGTGAAAGATTGGGCAACAGAGGAGTGCAGCAATTGTTTCAGGGGAGCAGCCATCACTAATCAGTCATCTTCGTTCCTATTGTATTAGCCCATGGTGCCTAAGTTCGTTTTTGCCCTCTTCTGATGGATAGGAATTGCGGAATACATAGTATCCCGGAAGTGGAAGGGGGGGAATTACACTCACTGAGAAGGAGGTATTAGGTCAACTCACTAGTATTCGCAGTTTATACACCTTTTAGTGATTTATTTATTTTTTTAAATTAATAAACCTTTTTTTTTTTTTTTTTGTTTGACCCCATTGAAATCGATTTCTAGCCATACTTAAGAAACAACCTTTATTGCCTCCTCCCCCGTATTAATGGCAATAATCTACTACTGAATAAGCAACTAACTATCTATTTACATACATAATTTTCTGTGCAGGTTAATGAACATTTTTCATTTTTCACTCCCCCCGTACCATGAACTATTTATTATTTATTTTTTGTAACTTTTAAAATTCTCCGTATAGGCATTTGTTAAATGGATTACAGCTATTCCTACGCCTTTTTGCATTACTGAATCTGATTTATTCTCACTCTTCAGATTCACTTGATGCAAAGATTCAGGAAATAGGTTGAAACACTACCCAAACAACCCTGCCCCCCATCCAAACACATCATTACAAAATTAATATTTACTATGAATAGTTTCACAGAGAGACCAATATAATAACTAATTATACATATTCCAAAAAAAGCTTCTAGCAACCTTTTCTTATACATTGTTACATTCAAAAGGTCAGTTTCATACTTTGTTTGCTAAAAGATGACTGTTGTGGTAAAAATTGTAGGTTTAAATATCATTAAAATTCGGTCAAATACTACTTAGAGGGGTTTCATAGTTACTGCGTAGGATTGGAATGCTGGTATCATGCCAGGCTTTCTATCAGGTACCAGGCTTAGAATAGGTATGAGACCAGCCTTAGCCTTTATAGAGCCTCGATATTGTGACATTATGACAACTCATGATTCAACTTCACAGGTTGCAGGAAGAAGAAAAAGAAGAAGAAACATAAGTCATCAACAAGCAGTAAAGCTTCAACTCATTCAAAGTCATCAAAATCTAAAAGCAGCAAGAGGAAGCACAGTAAGAGCCCATGCAAAGACAAGAAGCCAAAGAAAGAGAAGAAGAAAAAAGATAAAAAACCAAAGAAGAAAGATAAAAAATCAAAGAAGAAGAAAGATAAGAAAAAGAAAGAAAAGAAACAGAAATGTGACAAGAAGAAAAAGAGGAAAGTGAAGAAATGTGCCAAAGATTGCCCCGTAGTGTGCACCCCCTGATCAGTCAGGGCCTATGGTAAGTGAAAACAGTATATTATTGCTTTTTGTTGTAAGAAACGGTAAACTACAGTGATTAACAATGAGGAATAGGGATTAGATCCCTATAGTTGGGTCAGCATAAGCGATTAGGTGAGATGGTTCGCTCTCCCATCAACAGATTAACCTTGGGAACTGCTAGTGCCCTAGGTATTCTAAAGGTATATGACGTGATTTTCCCTTGGTCAGTACCTTGCATAGCCCTTTTTGCACTACTATTCTTTCCCAGCAGCACCAACCTCATCAATCCTTTCCTACAATGGAAATTAGATAAAGCAATTACAATAAAGATAAAAAGTCAAACAGTAAAAACCGATAAATAAACAAATACCGATAAGTACCTATTGCACATGACAACTAAACTGTCATCCACAGAGGTCCTCCACAACAAAATTAGAGATCTCAACCACCTCTTTCAATTGCTTGACACTCGATAAACAAAAAATATTCACACCTCAGCTGTGAACAAGGGTTTTCGTTAAACTATATGGTACATCCAAAATTGTTCAACCACCTCTTTCATTTGTTGACACTCCCTAACAAAAAATCTTCACACCTATCTAGCTCTGATTGATTATGCATTTCCAGTTCCGCCATTAATATTTCCCTGCATGGAAAAGGCTGCAGGTATCTTATGGTACCAATTGTAGATAATTTTTAGTCCCCCATAAATGAGGATTTTAGCAGCAGAGGGGACTTTTTAGGAGACAAACTGTATAGTCACTGGTGATCAGGACTTTGGATCCGATTGGTCAAGAGAAAGTATTGTGCTGGGTGGTACAATAAGGATAAATTAACATAAATCTACATTTGCACATCTCATTAAGCAATCCAATCACAGTTTTAAGTTTGATATACCAAGTAACTAGTTTGCACAATTTTTGTATTTCTCTAAAGCTTCAAATCAACCCTTCACAATGTTAAAACTAGTTGCTATGCCTCCCCTCCTGTTCACCCCATCTGATTAGTTGGGAGACCACCCAGTGCTCCAGAGGGCCTGGAAAGTACTCCTGACTCACCTGAGTAATTCACTAGCAAAATAACGCAAGCGCTCAAACACACCTGTGTTTCCCTATTCCTTTGTTTTGAGATTCATATCAACGAGGGTTTTCAAGATTGTCAGACATTATGATGATTCTTCTGTTTTTGCAACTTTTGTGACGTCAACTTCACAAACACTAATCACAACCTAGGAACGCACGTTTTTAAGCTCATAGATTACTGAAATAGCGGTATATTTCAACAAATGAAGCGCTACAGACTCAATTATCTTATACCCAGTTATAAGGCAGAAATGTACGCGATACAAATGGCCTTTGAATATGCATTGCATAGTCACTCACTCATCCAATATAGAAATATTGATAACAGATTCAACATTCGACTGAATAGATCACATGGCTGTGTTGTTGCCATCCCTCCCACCCTACTTTGAGACACACATCATACCAAATACGTGTCAGATATCTTCTTCAGGAATGAGCAATCAATGATCGATGCCAATGCACTCTACTAGCTATTTTTGGAACTAAACGGTATAACTCTCTAGCAACAGATTTGTTGACTGTAATCGATCACATGACTGAATAGATCACATGGCTGTGTTGTCAACTAGCAACAGATTAGTTGACTGTAATCAATCACATGACTGAATAGATCACATGGCTGTGTTTTCATCCTTAGGTTCATGGTTGGCTGCGGTTTTTCTTATTTTTTAATGATAACCCAACCATGTTTTGGCGTAAGATTTACTATAAACTTGCCATCCCTTGCAGTGCAAATCCACCTCCTCTCACCCCCTACTAATGTTTTATGAAGTGAAGGGATCTTGTCAATTCCAGAGCACTGTCACCTATCAGCGACCATATTGTTTTCGCAATTTCTCAATGTCATTTCTGCCCCTTGGACTAGATGGGAGCACTGGAGCAATTGACTGACCAGCGAATGTTGGTTCAGTTATTGTTTGTTACTGACGATGACCTAAACATTGAAACCAATTCAACATTATGTAACTAATTTAGTTTTTGTAGAAACAGGCAACTTTTTTTAACTTTAACTAATAACTAGACCCTCAGGAACAATATGACAGATTGAAAATAACTTCAACTAAGCATTTTTATTTAAAATAGAAGATGAAACAAAATGTATACAAGAGCGAGGTAGTTATTAATTGGAATTCTCAAAAAATCCAAAATGAATACTGATTATTAAAACTAAAACTACAGTTCTACTAAAACATAAGTAGGTACTAATCAACATATCACTGAAATTGAGATGCATTCTTACTGAGATTCAAAAATTGATTGTGTACTTTTCCCAAAGGAAACCATTGTGATGGAACGACTTTATAGAGAAGCAATAGCCTCATTAGTGTTGTCACCAGTGAAGATAGATCGGAACACCTTACGATTTGAGGCTTGCTCTTCAAGGAGTCTGGCTTTTGCACTCCCGGCGCGAATGATGTGAGATGGTATACCAGCTAGACGAGCAGCATTGAACCCGTACGACTTGGGACAAGCTCCTTCTGCCAGTTTGTACAGGAACGTAACGGTCTCTTCTTTCCCATTTTCGTCTTCTTCTTCAGACTCAACCATACAAGACTACAAACAATCACCAAACACACGTATCAGTTCGTTGTACATATTTTTAATGAATAAAATATTTTAACTAAAAAAAGAGCACTGTAGTACGATATACAACATTTCAGGCTTCCCTGTACCTGGTTCTACTTCAGATTAAACCTTTCCTCTTAACACTTACAGAATTATATTTTAAAATCCAACCTGAAGTAATACTAATAGAGTGCTATCCAATTCGAAGCACGGTATTTGAATTGGTACTTCCAGAAAGTAAAAACCCGGTTGGAATCAGTAAAATAATGAAGCTAGGGCTCCATAAACTGGATTTTCTCACAATTGGTGGGCAGTAACCATATGGTTACTATGGTTATTAGTTGAAAAGCGAGTTAATTCAGTGATTAGTTAATTATTTAGGTTATTAGTTCTTGTTCACTTCCGATCCGACCATAATGAAATTGCTAAAAAGCCTTGAAGAAGATAGCCCAAGCAATCTAAAAAAGGTCCTCAAAGACTAAAACAGACTAGGTATTGTCATGACAAAGCCCCAAAAAGAAAGGTATTAGCACAAAACTCTCCTACCCCCGTCAGTATGGAAGGGAAAATTAATTCAACTAAATCATCTCTATGATCACGTTTTCATGATCTACACCATCATGTTGTGAATACTCGATAGCTACTTATATGCCACACTCAACTTTTCGGAAGTAATTTTTTGGTTCTTTCTTTGTACAGATGAGTATTGTAATCCGACCCAAGTTAAAACCAAAGACACCCTTCACTACTAGGGATGAAAATGAAAAAATCATTAACTTTTAAACGAATTCCATATGAAACCATCAATCTCAATGCCTGCAAATGATGAGCTTTGTATAGCATAATTGTTTGCAGTGATTTAGAATATGTATTTGAAAATTCTCTTAAACAAAGATTGGATTCGTAATGTTTTGAAACTCGTCGAAGCAGGAATATTTACAAGTTATACAGGTTATATTGCCCTCAGCTTTAATATCTTTGAAAATCCTCAGTAATATAGTTTATCAACGTACCATGTGTCCCAGAGATATCCCACAGTTATCTTTGATATTGCCAACTAACGTGTGGTAGTGAGTAGAGAAAATTGTTCGGCATTTCATGCGACTCAGCTCATTGAGAACTGCAGCGGCTATTGCTGTACCGTCATAAGTAGAAGTACCTCGACCTAAAAAAAAAAAAACGATAAGCTGATCGGTAATGGAGTAACTTGTAATCGATACTTGAAGCTTAATAATGAAAGAAATTCAAAAAATTCTTACAGTAGTGAAGTGACTTACCAAGTTCATCGACAAGGACTAGAGAGTGCACTGAAGCATTGTTAAGGATAGAGGCAGTTTCGCAAAGTTCAACGAAAAATGTGCTTTCTCCAGACATGATATCATCCTGAGCCCCAATCCTCGTGAAAATCCGGTCCACTGGCGTCAACTCCAACGACTCGGCGGGTATTACACATCCCTATAAAACGTTGATTAGAAAACAGTCAATTTTTGTTTTGTTTAAATCTAACAAATAAAGATGAGGACATTATGTCTTACATGTCTGTTAGATGTTACTAACTAGATTAAAGTTAAACCATCTACTCAAAACCTAACACATTACATAGGAAACAAACGACCCAACCAAGCAGTACTAGCACTATCAAGAGAAGAACAGCATCTACAAGCTACTGCATTTCAAGCCATTTGATGCTAAAGATCTTTTTGCTTATGGTGAACACAACATAGGAACAAAGTATTAACTAGATTAAAGTTAAACCATCTACTCAAAACCTAACACATTACATAGGAAACAAACGACCCAACCAAGCAGTACTAGCACTATCAAGAGAAGAACAGCATCTACAAGCTACTGCATTTCAAGCCATTTGATGCTAAAGATCTTTTTGCTTATGGTGAACACAACATAGGAACAAAGTATTAACTAGATTAAAGTTAAACCATCTACTCAAAACCTAACACAGTACATAGGAAACAAACGACCCAACCAACCAGTACTAGCACTATCAAGAGAAGAACAGCATCTACAAGCTACTGCATTTCAAGCCATTTGATGCTAAGGATCTATTTGCTTATTGTGAACACAGCATAGGAACAAAGTATTCATGCT
Organism: Creontiades dilutus; assembly: GCA_031894815.1. Taxonomy (NCBI): domain Eukaryota; kingdom Metazoa; phylum Arthropoda; class Insecta; order Hemiptera; family Miridae; genus Creontiades; species Creontiades dilutus. The sequence continues at coordinate 1,983,211 of JAVIWC010000643.1, forward strand.
CTATGCAAACTGCTAAATATAAACAACAGGATGCTTTATACACCTTCTTATCATAATTATAGCTCATTTCCAAATTCAGAAACTCCAGAAAATGTAAGAATGGCTCAAAGGAATAAGAATATAAACAAAAGTATGAAAGGAATAAGAATGAATTATGAATCATTTCCAACTTTGAATAAGACTTTCATAGAATGCTGAAAATAGAACAACGGTAGATCTTAGATGCACTAGATAATGCAGCAGAACACATCTCCTGTGGGTGTGACGGTTATTTTAGATCAAGAACGAATGCTTTTGCACTCTCCATGTGATACATCATAGAAGACGATTAGAAAGCTGATCTTCACCAATGAGTCACGAGTCAAGACTTCATCTCAGGGTAGCCGTTGCAATACATACCCTTTTTAAGATAAACAGACTAAAATGAACTGAGTACTACAGACTGTTAGTGAAGTCCAGAATCTATTGCTCAATCGCACTTTGGTCAGCATCTAGCGCTTACTACCGATTTCGTACCTAACCACACAACTAATGACTTGAGAATTCAATCGCCACCCCTCAGCGAAACCTGTTCTGACTTACTAGAATTTCCCGCTCAATTGCCATTTCAGGTTAATGTCCACTCTAATATAAAGGCATTTTCGAGAATCTCTTGATACATTAAATACGTATATCCCAAAATACAATTTTTTCACGTAAATGAACCATACAAAACGATAACTACAACAGATGTACCAGCAACAATGGTATTTGACCTATCGGCAAATAACATGCCAGCTTCATTGATGTAGATGTGATATAGGCTTTTATTTTACGTACCATTTGGGCCATTATGATGAGGAGACCAAGCTGACGCATTAGGGTGGACTTTCCTCCCATGTTGGGCCCAGTAAGAAGTAGTAGACTAGCTCTGCCCTCACCTCCAAGTAATGTGTCGTTTGGAATGAAATCCTCTTCACTCGTTACACAAGGGAACTTCCCATTGACGAGATTGACAAACGGCTGTTAGAACAATAATGAGTTAGTCTACACCGTTTACAGTGAACAGTACATCATTCATCATCATCATCATTACCTGATTCACGCTTTCAGTTCCTTTGAATTTGGGTATGCATGTATCTCCTTCAATGCTCAAGGAATATGTGGCCAGGGACATGAGAACATCCAGAGTGGACATACATTCGATAGCGGCATACCAATCCTCATACCTACAGACATAATTCGTTAGAAGAAATTCAAAATTCTATATTTTGTGTCGGATAGCAATCGATTGTCAACAAAATAAGATTGATCACGTTACCAGTTTCACATTGATTATAAGTTTACTTACTTTTCAATGAACCTAGTAAAAATCCGTTTTCTTAAACTTGCTAGTACGTTGAGTTTCTGGTCTTCTGCAGCCATTTGTCTCTCAAGGAATGACTAAAAGAGATAATAATTTATTGAAATTGACTCGCTTGTAGTTTTGAGGTAACTCCTCAAATTCAATTCAAATACGCAATACAAACCTTCAAGAGGTAAGTACTTGGCTTAATGTTACCTTAGTCTCCGCAGTACTGAATTTCTTGAAACCTTTTCTTTGGCCCACCAATTCGTAATCATCAGTAACTCTGGAAACTTTACTATCCGGTATTTCCAGTTGAAAGCGAGACTTGTCTTTACCAACATACACCACCTGAAAGCCAAATAATATAAATTTGCAGATATCCCTAGGCCCAATTACATATTATACCAACGATTTTGTACGAATTGGTAGATAAGTAATTTATAATAGAATGAATATGTAAATTCACCTTGCACTCAAAATGTGCGCATTGTTCGTTCAAGTACTTCTTCAGCTCTTTTTCTATTTGTTTCATCTCATCCATTGCTTGATCGTATTCAGGATCAACTCCAGCACTAGGGATGATTCTTCCTTCTTTTTCGGCTTCGTCCCGATCAAAAGCTTTCTAACAAAAACATTGTGACTACGTTATTATGTTGAAAATTATTAAATTTATTACGGACAGATGTGATGGATATGGATTGTTTCCCCTTCCCGATTCTCGAATCCGCTCCTGGAGATGATACCAGGCGTTTTCGAGCGTCTGGTTATTCCCTAGGTGTTGTGTGAATTAAACGCCTCACCTTGGAAGGGGAAACTGACATTTTGTATGAATAGAATAAGGATTTATTAAAATACGCCTTGCTGAATCAGAAATATAGCTTTCAAACATAAAATTACGAATACAATAATCTGACAATTCGCAAATAATAATCTTTAATAAACTTATCCAAAGAGAATATGACAATGATCTTGAGTGCTTGATATCGATTGGTTGAGTGTGGCAATTGGTTGAACCTTGCGCTGTCCTAATCAATAATTTGTGACGAGACAAAACTGCTAATTCACCCTGGTTACATAAGAATATTGATCACAAAGAATTTGTCATTATGTGTGCCAACCCATACAACGTTTGTCAGTTACACAAAATCGATAAACATTTGACAAACCCGGTTTTGTGTTGGTTTTTGAATCACCGTTCTTTAAAATAATATTCCGTACACTGAATCGGATGCAATACAAATACATACGAAAAACAAAACACATTTCTAGCGTTTCGTTAAGTTTCTCCGAACCTATAATTGAGTGTTTTTACCTTAAAAAATTGTAAATGCTCCTCTAAATCTGGAAACATTCCGGGGATTTTGTTGTTGGCAAAATGAGAACATTGCACTAGGATTTCCGAGTCATCACACGCTTCACACTCTGAAACAAAGAATGCAGCAAATTATTACAAAGATTTATTATTTCTGTAATGGATGGCCGTTCTACGAAGACACTATCCATACTCGACGCCAGCACACCTCGTAATGGCATTCGACATGCACTAAATACAGCTCAATTTATAATTCAACAATAGATCGATTTGAAAAGAAATTTGACAAGGGTCTTTCAACTGATCAGTGTATCTCTATACATTAACATTTTCATAATGACCCAAAGACTTCGTCATTAATACAACTTCATAAACACCAACGCTTTACTGATTCCTCAGTACTTAATAAAAGCTGATATCTAAATACCAATGATGCAACATACGGTAAATCCCCACAGAATTGAAAACCACGAATCGAAAACTTAAATTTAACGAGATAAAATAACAGAAAAACCTACGCATCATTTGTCCGGAGACAGGTGTATAAAATATATATACAGGGTGTCCCATCTATATGGGCCCATCGAGGGATTACAGTGCTACAGTGCGAGCTATCAAAATATTGAACCGGACCTTTTCTATAGTATTTTCACTCTGCTTGAAGGTGGTGGAACCCGTTTTTCATTTGTTGATGTTTTAGTGCCTCAAATCTTCGATTGAAACTTGAGGTTACCTCTTGACCCCCCTTTTTATTTTAGTTTTCGATTCTACATTGAATTCGGAAGAGAAAATGCATCGTTTTAGAGACTTTGTTTCAGAGTTATTTCACTTTTTGCGAACAACAAAAATCGACGAATTCTTTTAGAAAAAAAAAACGCTTTTCTCCAATTATCTTAAATATTTTTTAGATTTTGACCACATTTTTGAAATCTGCATCAAATTTCCTATAGACTAGTCTACAAGACGGCGCGGAGTTTCAAATGTTCTTCAAGATAGGTAGGTATAGGTATGGTTTTTACGGCAAATTAAAAATAGGTATGATCGCAGTGAATAATGATTACTAATTTTCGAAAGCCGTTAGTTAAACAAGTAAAATACTGAATTATTCGAGCGCTATTGACTTTTTCTTTTTTCAAACATTTTTTCAACAAACAAAAGTTTAGGAAAACTTCATTTTTTCAAATCGTTAACGCTTCAACTGTAATGAAAATCCACTGACAATCCAATCTGATTGATGATGGGAGTGGCTTCTGTTGATAGGAAATTTAATGCTCATTTCAAAAATGTTAAAATCTAAAAAATATTGAAATATCGTCGATTTTTTTCTTATTAGCAAAAAGTGAAATAACTTTAAAAACGAAGTCTCTACAATAATTTTCAAAGGTGCATTTTCTCTTCCAAATTGAACGTAGAATCAAAAACTAAGAGGAAAAAGGGGGGGCCAAGAGGAAACCTCAAGTTTCAATCGAAGATTTGAGGCACTAAAACATCAACAAGTGAAAAACGGATTCCACCATCTTCAAGCAGAGTGAAAATACTATATAGAAAAGGTGGGACACTGTGTATATATATTTTTTTAAATTCGATTTCTGTTCCTCAAAAAAAGTTTTTGGTGAAGGTGGGAGATCAGGATGTCGTTTCATGGGAGACGCCACTACCAGTGTGGTGTGAAGATGAACTAGAGAGCGCCCACAAATAAAGGCTCAAATCTTAAGAGCATTCTCCTTTACTTTTAAAAAGTTGATACGGCACCCAGTTGAAAATATATATTTCAAGAAGAAAGCCGAGTATTCGTTCGAAATTAAAATTGACTAATTAAGAAGAAATTGCTGGAAATGAGGATCGATACTAGCCAAACCTTCGCAGACGAATACCGTTTGTAGATTTCCCACCTTCAAAGTAGATTTCAAAGACTATCTACGAAGTTGATACCTGACACAGGAAAGGGAAATCACAAAACAAAGCCCATAAGATGAAAGTGAAGCAGTCCGAGTGAGCTAGTTCGATTCATTGAAGGGATATTAGAGAGTTCCTGCTGCTCACGGATCTACCTTGATTTAGCAGATCGATTTGTTAGGGAGTAATCAGTATCGTTATCACTTTTTGACGTCTGGAATGGTAGCAAGTGGGAGTGTGCGGTGTAGGGCTAGGGTATTCGATGTAGATACCTACGTACTTACATTGGTAAATGAGCTTGACGACAGTCAAGTTGTTCATTAAGTTAACAAACATAAATATCTACCTAACACGAGCTCTGTGTCATCCTATGTATGTTCTAATAAATTACGACGTAACTATGTTTCTAGTCAGCTATGCTTTTCAAAAGCAACTTACTGAAATGAGTGTGGAGAACTATGAATAGAAGCTGCATGAAGATACTCCTCAAATACATTCGCTAACTCACTGTCCGTTAGAAGATCAGTGTTGTACAGATTAATGAAGTCCACAACTTCTCCTTCCATAATCCAATCTTGAAGACGAGCAAAACGTACAGTAAAAAAAACTTGACACAAATGGGGGACTTGAACTAAAATTGCGGAGCACGGAGTCAGGTTATGAATCTAATGATAAAAAACACTGCGGAGGAACGCGGAAACCGTCGGGAGATGACGTTGAAAGTTAGCATCCAACTCGATTGTGCCTAGATTCCCGTTCACAGTGAGCGAACACCGTGAGAAGCAGGAACTCTCTATTTATCAATAACAAACATAAAAACCGTTCGGCAGAGTTATTTTTTTATATTGATAAAACAAAACATATTTGGAGGGACGGTTTCATTTAATTTATTATTATTATTAGTATTATTTATTTATCTTTTTTTAAATTTTTTTATCGATCACAAAGGTTTATTATGAAAATATGAAAATTCATAAAAATTTGAAACCACAACCTAAGGTTTTGGTATTTGGTTATCAAACACATTTCACCTCAACAAAACAACTAAATATTTTTCTACAACTAACAATTACATTAAAAAATGGCAAGATTTATAATTATCTACCTTGCATCAGAAGTGCTGCTCTCTGAAGCGAAGCGAAACCATCAAGAACTGCTATGAACTCCAATATCTTTCTTTTCGAATAAACCTTTTCTTCAAACATGATGGCTCGATTATCAGGGTGAGAATCGTGAAGACCTTTACTGCTCTGAGCGTAGATCCTGAAAGAAATTATGATGAACAGCTGACATCCAAAATTTGCAAATAGAATCAGGCTCATGAACTGTGACGCATGAAAGAATTTCGTTAATGAACTATTAGGAGAGCTTAGGACACCTAGCAGTGTGGATGATCACTATCTAGTACTAACGAGCTAAAATTTAGCAATTTTAAAACTTGAGAAGAGAGAAACTGTTCAGCTCTGGTGCTGAGGGTAAATTTTATACGAGCGATTCTGTACGAGCCTTTCGGCTGTGAGTGGCGGCTGGTTTGTCCCTTTCATGGCACCAACCATATTGTCATCTGTCTGGTCAGCTAACATACTGCAATCTTAGAAAATTTGGTAACTTCCTTCTATGAGACGCCTGACAGTAACTTTTTTAGTAAACCTGTTCTACCCGTGAAATCACTGTAAATTGTTACCTGTTGAATAATCTTTCTAAATCAGGAACTTTGGCTAAAACGGTTCCAAGCTCCGACAGAAGAGTAGTGTTTTCCCGAAGGATTTTCACTGCTGTTTGTCTCGCGGTTATGGTTTGAATAGTCGTAGAAGGACTGCACATCCAATGGCGAAGGAGTCTGTAAGAATAAAATTCACCAGATATGTAAGCATGTTATTAACAAAGAAGGTTAATGAACAACGTATGTTGAAATTAGACTAAAATTAAATTAAGTCGGTGAAGAATTCTACTAAAACGCCCTTAAGAGCTCCTGTAGCATTTTAGTTGGCAATCGAGTCCTTTATTTCTAGAAATATTCGTTCGACACAATGGTATGTGCTGGAAGTCTAAAGCCGCGTTCATATCTGTGTGTCGTGTTGTGTTGTGACGCTCTCTGACGAAATGGCTACTGTTCACATTTGTCTGACGCGTTATGACGCATTCTGATGCAATTTTTAGTTCAGTTTGGTCTCAGCGCTCGGATAGCTCACATATTCAATGAGCAGCTCGAGATCCATTGTTGCTTCGCAGCTCTGACGCGTCACAACAGAAAACCAGCGCGTTCACACTAGCAAATGGCGCTCTGTCGTGTTGCTGCCCCGCCCCCGTACGGGAGAGGGGGGTCACCCGATCTGACGCAGACCGGGATCGCTTCTGATGCGACACATCAGAAGCCGTCACGAAACAGAGCGTCAGACAAATGTGAACGCTCCTATGAAACCGATAAAACCGATACCGTTCTGATGCGTCACAACACAACACGTCAGACAAATGTGAACGCAGCTTAAAACGACTGGTTGTAATCTGAGTGAATCAGTACACTGGTGAAAGTTATTTCGTCTTCTTTAAACACCAGAGAGGATGTTCCTACCAGTGAGGGATAACCTAGGATAAGTTTATTTATGGAAGGCTGCAACTGGAACTGCAGTTTAAAAACTGTAGTCAAATTGGAAACTTGTTCGCTTCGCCTAGTTACTTTTCTGCCAAACTACTCTTTAATATGAACTGGGAATAGATCTGCGACGTTTACCACTGTGTTTACAGTCGCACCTAATTATATCGCAACTCAGTAAGTAAAAAGCGCGCCACCTTTTCCCAAAAGGAGTGCTGCAGTTGTCCATCCGATGGAGTAACGTTCCCACAGTTCCCCCTTGGCCGTTGTCGACGATATTTAAATTCTTCAACGTGATTGCATCAAGAACCTGAAATGGGCCAAGAAAAAGAATTCAGTTCAACCTGCATCGCTAAAAATGCAGTTATTTAACTCGTAGAAGTTTGTCAACTATCTAAAAGCAATAAATTTACTGCGACATACCATATTTTTCAATGTTATTTTCTGCATCTGCTCATCAGACGGTCGGGTGATGACAATCGGCGTGTAAATCTCGAATTTTGAGAGGGTGAGTAATTGGAAATCGAGAAAACCTCTCGTGAGAAACCAAATAATAGCACCGAGGCACCGAACTCCAAGTTCACTTCCAGAGCTTGCTGTGAGCCCAAGTGCATCTTCTGCAAAAGTAAGCAATTAGTAGTTATTCCACTCAATAAGTATGCTTGCAGCATGAAAAATATTCACCGAACATTCAGATTGATTGAAGAAAGCTAATTCTGTTTTTCCTACACATCATTCAAGGATGTCAGTAGTAATCAGTCTGGCTATGGTTTTCAAGTTGTGTTATTATTATTATTAATCTTCATTTAACCATAAATTATTTTTTGAGTGCTAGTGGTTTTAATGTATTCATGGACCTGACACAATCTTGTTGTGGAGTGTTATTTGATATTGAGGCAGGGAAAAAAGAGTTATTAAAGGACTGCAGAAAACAGAAGATGCCCTGCCACAGTCATTTTTGCCATCAAAGAAGAGAGATTGGGCGGGCAATCTTAATTTAGTCAATCCAAGTCTTGTGAGTGGCTGTCAGGTATCCCACTAAGTTACTCTGACAATTTGGAATCAAAGAACGTCACAGATGTCATGCCAGCAACTGTGGAACTATCTGTTGTCTGTACTATGCTGTAAGCTGGATTGCTTGATAGCAAGATGACACAATGGATTAAAGGATGTCTTACGAAATTTATGAACGTGGAGTGTGGAAGCTGCATCTGAGCCCTACCTGCCAATAGGGGGGGGGGGGGGTTAAGCTTTCACAGTTGCAACTGAATTAAATTTAAATAAAATAAAATAGAGAGAGAGAAATGATTCGATTACTGTCAAAATACTGGAGCTTAAAAATACTAGTTAGCTTGAACGTATTTTGTAAAATTTGCGAGTTTTGGGCCAGAGTTTCAACACCAACTTGGATGAGAGATCCCCACACGGAAATCACTTGACATATTTCTATACATTCAATCATATTTTTAATTATTTGAACGTAATATTATATTTTAATGAATAACTAATTGTAAATAAATGCCCCATGTAACAAAATCTGATCAAGAAGTCACATTCTAAGATATAGTAGTTCTACTTCCTCAAAGTCTCAAGACACTGCGAAATGATCCAGCACATATGTTTTCGAACATATTAAGAAATGAATAACTAATTCTAAATAAATACCCCATACAACAAAATCTGCTCAAGAAGTCACATTCTCATATTCTCTGCTTCCTCATAGCGTCAGTATAATGTGAAATGATCCAGCAAGCAACTACTGAGCCTCAAGTAACGCCCAATCATCATATGTCCTATTTGTCTAAAAGCCGGTTCACTCAAGGATGGTCAATATTTGACCCCGGGAAAATGAAACATTCAGGGAATCTCCCACGTTTGGAGTGGTTGGCTAATGTAGCCAACATGGGACACACAAGTCTGAATTCAAATTTTGCCAAGACCTACCTATCACGATAGGTCCTCACTGGAATAGCAACAATATTCACAAACAGTTTATTTCTGTAATTTTCAACGAAAAGAAAAGGTTCTAGTTTTCCATAATACAAGGACGATCATTTTAAAAATGTCTTCATTTTGTTTCACCTATTAAGCAACATTTTCTGTGGCGAGACAACATGCTGGAGATTTTCAATTAAGGTGGCCATATTATAAACGTACCAATTGACAATACAAAAGTAGAGATTTTCATGAAAAAAGAAAACAAATTATGTACCGTATCATTTACACTACAGGCGGTAATGTAATCAACGACACTGACCTTCACCTATGAATGACTTCAGAGTGTCTGGGAAAGCTCCTTCAAAATACTTTCGTTCTGTGATTTTTATCAGAGTGTCAGTAGCAGTCCAAAATTCTGTTTCAGGGGTTAATGCTTCTTTCAACGCACTAGCAACAGCGTTACTCAATATCTGGTTAGTTCGCTTGGACAACTGATTCCTTTCATGAAGAACCTAAAAAACAGGATTAATTTATTAACGAGTTTTTTCACCTCTTACTTTGAATAAGATCAACAATCTTGGACTGAAAAACACAAATACTCAGGTAGATCTAATTGATTTTACTAACGTACATGTTGGCTATTATTTACCTGGACTGGAGGGTATGTAGCAA